>JAAAKQ030484777.1:0-11857 GCA_010016005.3 Zanna intricata
AACCAGGTGTAAGTAATATTTATAAGATGGAGGACGCTTTAAAACCGAGTCTATTTGAAACCTGCATTTTTCAGATTAATAAAAGTTTCGAATTCTGACTGACCCAACTGTTACTCAGAAGAGATTACAATACTCTGATAATTTTTATAAACTGAAGACTTTAAATTTTATTATTGTCATAAGCATGAGTTTGATGATTATAGAGGGGTCAACAAGGCAGAGCTTCCTGATTAGACGGCTATCATATTTCGAACTCATGCATATGTTGTTCTGTTTGGATTCATTTCTTTTAAAGATAATTTGTATTTCTGAACAATTACTCATTTTTTTTTTTATTAAAAAATAAAATAAGCTTGGCGTTTGGCGTTGAGTAATCAATTTTTGTATTCATGTTGAAATTCTGATATATGATTTCGCAGCGAAACCACGAAAGGAAATACTAATATTATAAACAATACAAAAATATGCATTAAAAAAAATAAAAATATTTTATTTTCAATTTAAGATTAAATTTAGACTTTTAAAGCAGAAATAAAAAAGGTAATTTAGCTAATTATTTTAAATTAATCGTTATTTGTAATCTTTTTGTTTTTTAAATTTAGTTTTTATCTTTATCTTCAACAATAATTGATAAAACTCTTTCCTTTCAAATAGTTTTAATGTGGTATATTATCCACTAAGGAGCTGACAAAAGTAAACTGAAAAATAATTATCTAATTAATTGCTACAATTAAATAGGAAAGCTATAAAATTTCTTACTAAAAGCTGGTCTTACTATTTTACCCCCTTAGACCAAGCTTTTGATTCAATGTATCATTATTTTTTTTAATACAAAAAAAAAATAATTATAATAATAATAATAATAAAAGGTAACAACAAATTAAACTTGATTTAACAATGTAATAATTTAGAAAGCTTTTATTAAATAATATCCTAAACAGATATTTTAGATTTATTTTTTTACTTTACTATCAAACCTACTCACTGTAAAATGAAACTTAAAAAGTTTAGCAACATATATTTAAAACCTTATTTTACAATTTTAGTGTCTATATGAAGACATACAATTATTTAGTAAGAAAAGAATAAAAAATGGGAGCGGATTTTACGAATTAAAAAGTAGGCTATGTTAGCTGGACAAATGACAGGGAACAATTGTAAGCCCTGTATTAAGGACTGGTAATTTAGTGTACTCATTTTTCATGAAGAGCTTAAACGGGGGTATGAGGTGGGATAGGGTAAAAATCCCCCTGAGATATGTGGCTCTCGGACACGCCAACTAATTACTTAAAACTACCCCTACTGAGTACAGTCCAGTTGCTTTAAAATAAAACACTGTAGTCAAAAGACTAACTGAAGTGATGACTTGATTTTGCTGTATAGAAGGAACATAAGTATTCGCTAAATTTTAGAATAGATTAGTAATTAAAGACTATTCTGACAAAATAAATGTCAATATTTTTATAAAATTTTATTTGGTAAAAATTATTATTTATCTAATAACACACTGTTTACACATACCGTTTAACCTATAACAAATATAAATAAAATGATCAGAACTTAACATTGATTTTCCATTGTAACTTTCAGAAAAATAATATTAAGACAGATAATGCAGTAATAAGAGCATGATCCATTCCAAATACGTACTTAAATGTAATACGTTTATGATATAAAATTCATAATGTAAGTTAAAGTACGTAATATATTTTAACATTTTAATGTGCATACGAGTATATAAAAACAATGTACATGAAAAAAAAGTTTAAACAAATTTGATTGCTATACACACCACAATAGGAAAATAATAAATCGAAAATAGAATTTCTTCAAGGATTATTTTTACTTTTATATCATTTTAAATAATTCTAAATCTTAAAAATGTTTTTATTTTTAATAGATTAAAAAAAAAGGTAATTAATTTTTTTAAGAAATAATATAAAAATTTCTATTATATGAATTATATGAAATTTCTATTATATCCACCTCCAATTATTCGAAATTTTGGAATTAATTTGATTATTAAGATTACTTTATTAGATCAATTCAAATTATGCATTAATTTTTATAATAAAATTTCACTTTTGTAGATTTTGAAGACTTTTTAAGTAATACACATTCCTACTGTAATTTTTCTTACATATAAGTATTTTTTCAAGTGTTTTATTCACATGTAATTCACAGAATTGATCATTGAATTTAAAGATACATTTCTACTTGATTTTTTTCAAAAACATTAACAAAATTATAAAGTCTTTACACGTTATCACGTTATCTTTGTAACTCTTATCTCCTGTACCTCAACTTACACATTTCCTTTATCAGATCCTTTACCTTCTACATTCCCGTAATTAATCTAGTTACTTTAACTACTAATACGTAGAAATCCGCAATTTATTTATGCAATGGTAATAAAATACTTGTATGATAGTGCAAGTATAGTGTTTCGAATACGTAATTTACATAATTTTAAGTTTTAGGGAGCATGCAAACTAGAAGCAATTAAGCTTCTGAATTATTTTAAAGGCTGGGTTAAGAAAATTTCTTATACCAAAAAATTTTAGATCTTTGAATGTAATTTAGAATAACTGGAATGTTTTAAATCTTATGAAAATTTGTATTAAAATATAATACAAAAGCGTTATATATACTTTTTTGCAACTATAAAGTAATTATCGTAATATTAAAACGTAGAATATAGGGATGCTATAGTAAAAGGAGTGTAAAAGAGATGAAATCTATTTATAATAGATTATGTTTTTAAATTTATACACGGTTGAAGCTGCAATGGACTAAATAAAATATAAATTTGGTGAGACAGCAGTTACAATCCAGGAATAAAAAAATTTAATTATTCACTTCTGAAATTATATTTATTTCATTATTGTTATTCCAGCTGAAATAAAAATATGACAAAATCAATGTGTTCTTATACAAAGTAACTTTTCTAATTTTGTTTTCAAGATCAAAGATTATGTATAGGAATACGAAATCGAAAATTGATACAAATTCTACGCAAAGATTAAATTTGATTGATATTGTAAATACGAGTATACTCGTATTTTTACAGATGTCAATAATTTTTTTGTAAAATATTAAATTATCTTTTACCATAACATAGAAGTTTTTATGACTGCTCTATTTTTTCATAAATTAAAATTCATTATCTATACCTAACACTGAATTATTCTTATATTAGTTCATTAACCTTTTGGTTTTCTTGAAAAAATCCTTTCAATATGGTTGAAGTATTATCTTTAAACTTGTTTGAAACTCTTATTTGATTCTTTAGTTATTATTCTTCTTAACAACTCTTCTTTTCATACAGAAGATTTATTTTTTAAAAATTAAAAATTAAAGCAAGGGAATGTAGAAAAATAAATTACATATTTTAAACGTTAAATATAACATATATGTAATGTAAAACAAATTAATTTTTAATGTTTAAATCTCTTTGCATTTTGTCAATCGCTATATTTATCATTCTTTTAAGCAAGTAGCTTAATGATAATTAATTTTTTAAATACTCGTATCAGAAGTTTATTATAAAGTGTAGAGCTCCTGAAATTTCTCCTTACCACTGTATTATAGGAAAACTATTTCAATTTTTTTAACGATTTTTTGAAATGATTTTTAAACATTATCAGAAATATTATAAATTAGTTTGTATCACCAAATTTCTCTTTTTGTAATTTCGAAAAGGGTTTAAAGATGTAATTTCGTAAGGGTTTTATTGCAGTGGAATAATTTGTTGTATAAATCGCTCCTCTTTAGAGTCAATTATTTTAATTTTTTTTCTGTTATGTTTTAGTTTGAGTTTACAATGTTCTGTTAGTTGTGTTAATTGTTTTTTTCCTCAAGTTTGTTGTTTCTTTACAAGTCTTTATTTTAGTTGTAAGCTATGCTAGGCTACATAACTTATATGTCGCGGCGTTGCTATGGGCCAGTTTCCAGCTGTTCCGCATAGCAGCCACTCAGCGGAAACCAGCTTTAAAGCGGTAAAAAACACACGAGAATAGCGTTGTTGGTGATTAGAAAACGTGCCCCATTCAATCACTCCAACCGGGATCCACGGAAGTCGTCCCGAAGAAAATTAAAATGGCATGAGATCGTTGAAAATGTGAGTGATTTTTTGGGTAATAGCAGTGACTCAGATATTATAAACTCGATTCTGGTCCCTCCACCATGGGAAATGGTGCCGGTTTTACGCATGTTATGTAAAACCGGCACCGAAATCGAATCAACGGAGTCGAATCAGAGCTGATTCGACTCCTGTGATTAAATATATTTAAATTAAATATATTTACTTTATTTCGGTTCTATAACTAACTATGCAGGTGAAGAACTACGAAAAACTATTTCATGAACGTTGTAAAAATAACAACTTAATAAAATGTGAAGATTCTTCCTATAATCTCATAGGAATTATTATTCAAGTAACGAATGTACAAAATTAGTGTCATAAGATCACAAATTCTTCAAAACACAAAATTTTAAATGATTTGAAATTTATTTACCTTTCTTTTCTCCAGAAATATTAAACTATTGTGTACAGAAAATATATAAAACAAATCTTTTAAAATCTAATATTAAAAAAAATATATATAAAAAAAACCAGACACTAATTATATATAAAATATACTCTTTATTAAATATTATAATATGTATACTAGGCTGAAAAATTTAAGATAGAGGAGAAAAAAAATTAAAAACTCATTTTTCATTAAAAATTTCATTTTGGTTTAAAGTGTCAAATGAATTTGCTAATAGGACTAAAACAAATATAAAATTTTCAAACATACATAGCCTAATTACTTTCCAGAATAATGTAGTGTAAGTTGTTTCTTGCAGCGTAGTTACTTCTTGCCGCTGGTGACGAAATTGATTTTAGTAAGGTTAGATTTCGAGTATGCATGAAGGAACAAATTGCCCTAACATCTAGTAAGTTGGTCCAATAATTAATCTTATCTTGAGGCGTCAAAATTGAAATCTTCTTGTTCAAAATTTCTAAGAAACTTTCATTTTAGATGAAAACATATTTTAAAATAAATATAAATTTAAACGTGATAATTATTAAGTGAATTTATGATCTAATTATATTAAAAATTCATTTAAAAAAATCAGTATTAGGAAAATTATTTTGTATTTAACATTAAACTGAATCTTTAAGCAACAATTATTTGCTAATACAAGTCTACTTCGAATAAATATAAATTTTAATTGAACTAATTGTATATTTTAAATAATTCATGAAGCCACAAAAATAATCATTTCTAAAAATGATTAAGTAATATTAAAAACTTGAAAGTAAGATACATTTTAATAAAAAAGTTTACTTTGGGTATAAAAGGGTTTTCTGCTTTAAAGTATTAAGAACTATCCTCATCTTCCAACTAAGAGCAGCTTACTTGTTAAAATTATTATATATTTATTATTAATTTTAAAATTATCTATTTATATTTTATGTTAATCTTTAACAATCAATTTAATTCATTTACTAATAACTGAAATTTAATTTTAATGTTAACTAAACAATTTTATAAAATAAGTAAATGAAAATTACTTCTAAAACTTTTTTTTTAAATTATGGTGGTAAAACCAAAAGCAATTTATTTTTTATATTTATGATAATAAACTCCAATTGATTAAATATTAAGTATTTTATGAGTTTTATTTCCCATTAAAAAGCAACATAACATAAATGTGAAATACTGATTAAAAATATAATTATCATGATTATTTTAAAATACACCATATGAATAAATGAAATTTTAAAAATGAAAAGAATAACGCAGAAATAAAAACAATGAAAATGAGATTTAAATGCGTTAGAAGTATGAATTTAACAGAACCAGCTCTAACACTGATTCATTTCAAAACTGTTTAATTTACGTAATTTATTATAAAAAGTTACTTACAGATTCTTTTCTTAATAATTTAGGCATATAAATCACTTATCAGAGCAGTATTTTCAAAGAGTGTAAGAGAAAAATTGACATTTAAGTACATGATGAATAAATAAAGATCTGTAAGTGACGCAGTCTACATACTCAAGATGTTTTTAAAAAAAAAATGATATAAAAAAATAAAATAAATAAATACAAAAATATAATGATATAATGATATTTGATAAACACAATACATGTATAGTTATCTTAACTTAGAAGTAAAAAAGTAAAACAAAATTATTTATAAAACTTAAAAAATATTTTTATTGAATTATCCAAAAATAAAAAATCTGGGTAATAAAACCCAAATCAAATTAGGATCTAAATTTCAGAAATTAAAATATAAATTTATTTTGAACAATAATAAACGTTTATGATTCTATAAAAGTGGACAATTTAAAATAAAAAAACACTTGAAATATTTGACTTATATGATTTCAGAGGAAAACAGAGTTAAATTGGAAATATACATCTTTCTTTCCTAGTTTGAATTGTAAGAAAGAGACTGTTAAAAGTATGTCCAGATGAAATCTAAGATTCCAAGACGCTTTTTTAAAAATAAAATTCTCAACAATTTCTCGCTGATAGGAGCCGACCGTGCCTTCAAAACTCGGCTCAATCTAAATTATGCTCTCAAGAGGGCAGTCAAATGCAATTTCCTCTTTCGATACAGAGAAGCAGCAGTCGATTCCCCCTCGTTATACCGACCTCTCAACGCGACCAAGCAAAAATGCTATTAGAAAACTTTGTCCAACACTTTTACACTCTCAAGATATAAAAATCTAATATGTTCTTTCACCCTTCTCCACTTTCAGTATCAGTTTAATACATTTTTCTCTCTTAACGAGCCTTCACTGGAGATCGCTCTTTATCCGTTTCAATTTATTACACCAATACTTTTAGATAAAATAATTTTTAGTTTCTTTTTCGTCTCATGTATTTTATTTTTTGTAACACTCTTAGACGGATTAACAGTGAAAACAAAATAAATTAATTGAAAAGTTGAGGATTGATAGTTATAATATGTAACAATTAGATTTTTCAAACTGCATCTATGCAATGAATAATAATTTAACTTACATAAATTAATTATACCAGTAGATCTGGGAGTGAATAAACAGAAAAAAAAAATTTAAATCATATGTATGTCAAATTATTTTTTTTTATAGAATTATTTGATTTTGAACCAGAATAATTATAAAGAATGACGTAATCATAAAGCTGATTAGGTATTTTAAGGTATAGGTATAGGGTACCTCTACATATGAAACCGTCTCGGCTGAGGTGGCTTTCATTGTTGCGGGCAAGCCTCCTATCGAATTGATCGCAAGGATGAGGCACGAGACGTTTGCCAGAGCGTATATAAGGGCCACTTATTCGTTACCTGGACCCGTCGTCTGATCAGAGAGGTCAAGTAGTGGGTCCTGAGGGAAATTGGTGAACTCTGTTACGACCTCACACAGTTCCTGACGGCTGCTTCTCCACTAATTGTTTCGCTTCAGAAGATCTGACGTTAACACGTGCATGTAAAGCGGCGAACCTATTGCCGTGAAACACGTAGTGTTTCATTTTTCACGATGAGATGCCACGAGGAATGATCACCGGCAGTTGGGATCACCGACTCCTGAGAATTTTATTCCAAAAATGTTAAAGGACCAGAGCACATGGGACTATATCCGGTCTCATTTGCAGTATCAGCAGCTTGTTTCTGATCATACTGAGAGGATACTGGGAGCAGAAAGGAAGACCTACGCTTTCAAGAGTTAAGCATAAACCTAGGTGAAGAAAACGACCGGAGAGCGAGGGGGTGAAGGTAAGCCCCCTGTGGAGCTGTCATTTGTCGGCGCTTGCGTGGATGATCCTAGGGGACTCTGGAGCACCTAAACCCAAAGACTAATCCCTGGCTGCGTAATGCTTAATTGCGGTTTCGAAAAGGGAGTCAGTGAGATACGAGGTTTACTCGGTAGGGTACAGGCACACATACGTATATTGATACCATCTTGCAGAACCTGTTAGCGAACCTTATACGTTGCCCGTAAATCACGTTGCTCTCGTCATCACAAATCAGCTGATTTCGAAGTCAAGAGTTCTAAGGCTCAAATCCTAGAAAAGGCACTTACTTTTATTCGGATTTGAATAGTAAATTGCTGATACCGGGATTCAGTGGATTCAGGGATTTAGTGGCTGGGTTTCAATTAACCACACATCTTAGGAAGGTCGAACACTCTTTTTATCTGTTTAGCCTTCGGAACTACCGTTAAAAATTAATTCATTGCAAACATTTATTAAAATACAACTCACTGTGAAAAATTGGAGCTTTGAACCTTACAATGCTGATTTTATATTTTCTATGAAATCTGCATTGTATGATGATATCAAGTACAAAGAAACTGTACTTGATTGTACTCAATTACTTCAATAGTTAGTACTTCAGTTAATAATACTCAGTACTCCAATTAATATCATCACTCGCAGTGATGATATTAATTGAATTTCTTCCAGTTTATAAAATGTTCTGTATTTACTTCACTGCCTCAAACATATATATTTACTAAGACTGTTCGGTTCAAATATATAGGTATCTAGATTTGTGCTATGGGTACTGAGAAAAGGACTTAAATTTAAAATAAACTCTTGAATAAAGTTTAAACATGTTACAGGTAAATAAATTATTTACTGCAGATATCTTTCAAAGCTGTAGTCAGAAGCAGTTTACTTATTCATGCCATTCTTTTAGATGAGGCTAGTTTTTGCATTTGTTTGAAAAACTCTACTCGATTGCAATGGAGATATTTTAGAAAACAAAAAAATATACTACAATATACTAAATTAAATTTAAAAAATGTCTACACACTCACATTAATCTTTCCACATATTATTCCCATAACATACGTACAACCGGTACACCTTCAAACAAAAGAAAGTTACCTAACGGGAAGGAATACCAAATAATTTTTCAAGATGAAAATCAAGAAAAGTTGATTAGTACATGTTTTATTTCCAGACATACATCATTAAAAACATCAGCCTTATTCCTTCTTACTTATATTACAAATGTTTTCGCGATTCTACCGCCCAATATCATTATAATTTAATCAAGTAATGGTTTAACACACCAGCCTTATTTTTTGTTATAGTGTCTACTATTTTTAATAATCTACTATTTTTTTAACATGAATTTTTCTAATACATTCATTCTAATCCAGACTAGTTCATAATTATTTCAATAACTCAGACAATCTGCTACTATATTCATCACCTGCACTGTTTTGCTTCTTTCTTTCTATTTTTATGTTGAAAACTGAAATTTATGTTTCCTAAAAAACTGAAAACAAATCTTACTTTCGTTGTTTATTAATACCATTGTATTTTTCATTTTAGAGATATATATTTTCTTCCAATATAACCCATCATTTTGATGATTTCCATTTTTAATATTGTTATAAATTCAAAGAAAAACATCATTAAAAAACTGCAAATCCCTTTTTTAAAGAAAAATCATACCAAACATTAAAAATGTATATTAATATGAAATAACTCAAAGTTTTATTACATTTCACTTTTTCTTGTTAAGACTATAGAAATTAATAGTAATTGATTTGTTATTTTTTAATTGGTGAAAAAAATAAAATTGCAATTAATACCACTTTTAACTAGTTTCTTGGTTCGACCTAAATGACTGCCAATCATCGTCATACAGTTATTGCCCTAAGGCAAGTCTTTAAAACATATCAAAATCAATTCACCTCTAATTCCAAATAATTTTTTAAGATCCTCTCTATTCCAATTTTTTTTTTTTTTGTACATTTATAATTTTTATTTGTTCCCAGCTCTCAATTTTTGTACACTCTACTGATCCTTCTAGCACTATTTTAATCTTAATTTTCTTTTCAGACGTATCCAAGACGGTCAGTTTTCCTAATCATGATCGTTTTGATTAAATTTCTACTCTCCTTGTTCACTCTCCTAATAACTTTTTCATTTATTTCAGACTGTCTACTCAGTTAATCTTTACACTCTTCTCCCATGAATGCATTTCAAATGCCTCGAAATGTATTTTTTTTTAGTATCCAAGTTTTACATCCACCATGAAAAACGTAACAAAAGACACTTTATTTCTTAACTCCATCTCACTATAATGGTTATTGGGGAAGTAAAGAACGTTTTGGTCTGACGAGTGGCGCAAGTTCCCCCACGACCTCTGCTGCCGAATCATTGATCATCCACTCATCTTAGGCTAGTCTGGCGCTAACAGTGAGGCGATACAGTGTTTTGATTATTTGTACGTCTTTAAATATGTGAGAAAATTAATGATCCCGCCAAATGTGAGGTTCGTAGTGTAATACGCTTTTTGAATGCGAAACTTTTCAAAGTGCTTTTTGAGTGCGACTTATAGAAATTTACAGATAAATAACGGAGGTTTATAGTATTGTGACGAACGAAGTTTCAGTTCGAAAATGGTGCATTATGTTTAATGACGGACGGATGAATTGTTCACGCTGAAGAGCACTCAGGCCGACCTTCAGTTGTGACTGACTGACTAAGGGAAAAATTTAACAGGGGAGACGTTTCACGATAGATGGACTAAATTCGTTATTTCCTGAAATTTCACTAACTGTTCTTTATGAAATTGTTAGTGGTGACTTGGGTTAAAAAAAAAGTGTGTGCCATGTAGGTCCCTCGAATTTTGACGAAAGAACAAAAAAAGAAACGAATGGGAGCTGCACTAACTTTCTCAGTCGGTACGACAAAGATGGCGATGTATTTTTGAGCCACATTGTTACAGGTGATGAGACCTAGATTTCGCATATCACTCCAGAAAATAACGCCAATCAGTGGAATAGCATCATTCCTGTTCTCCTTCAAAACCGAAAAAATCAAAACAAATGCCCCAGAAAAGTTAAGGCTACAGTGTTCTGGGATCAAACTGGTGTTTTACTCATCGATTACATGACTAAAGGGGAGACCCTAAATGCAGCGGCCTACTGTCAGACGCTTTACCGACTCCGCCGCGCCATTCAAAACAAACGGCGCGGATTGTTGTCTAGCGGCATTGTGCTTCTGCATGATAACGCGCGACCACATTCTGCTGCATTGACGAAGAACTTGGTACAACAGTTTCCCATGGGAGCTTTTTGATCATTTTTCCTATAGCCCGGACTTGGCCCCAAGTAACTTCCATCTGTTTCCCAATCTGAAGAACTTTTTGGGCGGGAACCGCTTTGGAAGTGACGACGAACTGAAAGAGGGTGTTTTAATGAATTGTTAAACAACTTGGCGGCAACTGAGTATGCAGAAGGCATAGCAAAATTGGTGAAACGCTACGACAAGTGTTTAAATTTGAACCGCTATTTTGTAGAAAAATAGTATCAGGGATGTTGTAAAAAAAGTTTTGTGTGGCTGTAATAAAAAATTTCAAAATAAAAAAAAAATTCTTTACTTTTCGAATGACCCTCGTACATAACAACTGTTTCTTTCCCCTAAATTCTTTTTAGCCGTAGCTTCTAGTCCATTTTTTGTTAGAAATTTTGCAATCTTCTAATAACATAATATCTAAGCATCTGTACTGATTTACTTACTTTCTTTTATTTTTATACTCATTGGCTTATTGTCTCCTATCTACATTAGTTTAGTTTTCCTAACATCCATTTTCATTTAAAAACTTACTCCATTATTTCTTATACCGTTTTGAAATCATCTGTCCATTATCCTAAGTTTCATGTCCTAAAACTTAGGTCATTCCTCTATCAACCTTACATTTAATTAAAGCTCCTACTTCCTAAACTGATTCCTTCATATTCCTATACGACATTTTTTGGTCAATACTCACACATATATATATATATATATATATATATAGACATGATCAATACACTCCTATATTGTAAATCATCGTATATATCATCCGA
>JAAAKQ030484788.1:3432-14244 GCA_010016005.3 Zanna intricata
TTTTTTTTTTTTCAGTAATTGGTTTCCTACTATACATATAACAAATTTTCCTTAAAATTTAATAATAATATGATTTTAAAACTACTTGTATAAAAAGCACTAACTTCATAATAGATTGAAATCAGTAAAAATTCAAATTTTAATTTGTGTATAAAAGCATATTTATCTATTTTTAAAGTAGTAAAGATAGCAGAGAATTACAAACAACTATAAAAACAAATCCACAATTATGTGGTCTGTGTAAAGGCACAGTTCAATTTGAAAAAATAATAGGAAAATTTCACAAGTAAAATTCAAGATTCAATATAAATTCTATTCAAATTTTACAATCATTTCAATTATTTTTTATCATTGTTTGGAAAATATTTGTAACTGCAAACCAAAGTTTGTTATACCTTTTGGTTAGAAGTTAATTTTTAAAAATTGTTACATCCGAAGAAGCAGGTAAAGAAAAAATTGTATATTTATAAAATAAAAATTATGCTAATTATAATAAAAATTATTCACCAAAATTGATAAAGCTAGTGTATAAAAAAAAGTATTCTTATGATGCTAATTTTAAATAATTTGTTTGGTGGTAGATTTATAATGTTAAAAAAGTAAAAAAAGTTTTATCATAATCTTATGATGAAAAATCATGCGGCGTTTAATCAGTTAGTATTGACAATTACACAGTAAATGGATTAATGACTAAAATTAGTTATATAATAGAAGCATCTACTAATAATTAAGTGGGTGTTTCTAATATTTTAACGGGGCTCCTAGGTGTTCAGCTTTTTATAAGGACAAAAATGTATTATTGTATGTTATTAGTATGTACTTAGCGCTAGTATTTGTGCGAGTAGAGGAGTTATATTTTAATCGTATTATTATTTTCATTTTTTAACTGATATCTGAGCTGTTACTGTGAGTTCATGTGACAATTTTATTTTGTTGATGGATTGTTTATTAGTATATACTTTTGCTCTTGTAGATTACTTTCAACAATCTTATCATAATTGCAGCTTGCCAGTATTGGAATTATAAAATAGTAAAGCTTTCTTAAATACAAACAGTTAGGTTTGGATGATCTGGATCTTCTCTATGGTCTGGTTAAGTGAGTCTGAATTTGTGCAGCATTTTTATTTTAGATATTTTGTGAAAACTTTTTATTTAGTGTTATACACTAAATAAAAAATTATTATAATAATTTTGTTATTGTTTAGTCCCCACAGACATTGGCAACATTATATGAAACACATCAAACTGAAAAAAAGACTGCATTTTCGTGAAAATTGTTAATATCTCAGTGGCTGAATTCTGGAATGAACTGCTTATGTGGTTTATACTACATTTAGTTCAGTCTTTTATTGTAAAATTTTTAATTTTCAGAAAGTGTACTACTTATAAACATTATTTTCTTTTCAATACTTGATACAGGGTCTCGGTCATCTGCAGTCGGTTATTAAAACCATTTGGAAACTAGTTTTTTACAAATCAGCTTATAGTGGAATGGGAGAACGAGACTGGAGGCCTTTCATTTATGGAGGTTTAGCATCATGTACTGCTGAGTTTGGTATGTTTAGTATTACTCTTAGTGTTTCTAATGCAGAGATTAATACATATTTCTGTTCAGTTTTTGTGCTTATAATACAAGAAATAAGAATAATATACCATTTAATCTTTTCAAAATCTAATTTGAAATTATTATTAAGAAGTTGGTTGCATTAATTAAAACATTACTTTTATGCTATATCCCTTTGCCAAAATTTATAGACAATCATTTGTGTGGATAGTTTTGGTTATTTTTAATGTTCTTTAAAGAGGTTAGGTATAATTTTTTTTTTTTTTATTGATTTCAAAAGGTTGTTGAACTGTGCCACAAAAATTGGCACAATTGTTTTGCGGCAAAAAACTGTGCTGCAAAACAGCTTGCAGTTCACTTGTGAGTCATTTCATTTGTTTATGAAAAATGTTATAAATGTTGCAATTGCATTTGTCTATAGTTATTCTGGACTAAAATAATGACATGCATGTAGAGTTATTTGACAATTTTTATGGCATCCAGATTTATACTCATACCATTAATATTGGTGGTGGCTTGTGCACGCAGCATAGTCTCCTCCGTAGGACTCGGTTCATACATATGTATGCTCTTTTACATACAGGCTGTTTAAATCAGTAAGCAATATTTTGTTCATTGTAATTTCTGTACAGTTCATAGTGTATTAACTAAACGTACGTCTTAGAATAAAATAGTCTAATCTAAACAACATAATCATCATCTTTGCAGAAATAATTTTCAATGTTTATTTTTCTATTGATCTAAAATAATAGTTGAATTAAGAAATTTTTTTTTTATAGTTTTGGTTATATTATAATATTACATATACATTATCATTAAATACTACTGTTGACAAAATTATAATCTAGGATTACAAAAGATATACATAAATAATTTTTTTCATAGTGCGAATGATAAATCAATATCCCAGAAAGCAGTTGTGATAGTAAAACATTAATCAACCTTTATTTCTTATAGGGCTATTCTGAAAATAGTTCAAATAAAAAAAAGTAAGTTACTCTGACAAATCAACAGGTTCACTGTCTTTGTCATCATGGATATTTATAATAAAACGGTACATTTTTTCTTCTCGCAGCCCTTCCTTGATAAAATTTGTCTTGCTGAAGTTTTCAGCATGACAACGCACCTAACCCAGTCATCGTTGATAACTCACTCAATGATATCATTCACCAACACTTGTAACATCCTTTATTCTAAAATCATTGTTTCTATCAGCAACATCTCTTTTAATCTGGCCCACAGAAGTTCAGTTGGGGTAAATTGACCATGGTATGATGGAATGCATACCACTTCATGAATCTGCTGACTCGTCAACCTCATAAATTTTGTATTTTCTACTATGTTGTGGGACAGTATTTAGAAAATCAAATGTAGTGTCTGAAGAACCACGGTCAATGCTTTTCTTTTTTAACCATTCCTTTCTTTCGTTTCTTTGTATTGCTAGTTGGCAGTACCTTTTTCTTATATTTGGAATGGTGCATTATCCATGTCACTGATGGCATCTAATCCACAAAGCAAATCCATGAACCAATATGTAAAACCCTCTGCATTCATTTCATCATGGAAATTGCCAGATTTCTTCAATTGATGCAATAGTTCGTCATTATTAATAAAACTATTTGTAATCAATCAAGCATGATACAAAATTAAGCAGCAACCTTTATTGACAGGAACTTTCAAACTATGTTATTTGATGAAGTTTGCCAATTATACTTTTTCAAGTGGTTTTGATTTACCAAAGTTTCATCTAAATAATATAGGGCATGGATTTTCTTTTTTCGAATATTATGCATTATATCATTACATTTTTTGATTGAAAATCCAAGATTCTTTAGAATTCTCCATAAAGATATCATGCTATCACTGTAATTAATTTTCTCTTGTGTGTTTTACTTTGTGAATGTTAGGATACTCCCCATGATCATAAAACTCGAGGATGGTTCTGTGAATCAGGTCCTTATCAAAATCAGTCAATTCTGTCATGAGTTTATTATGTGGTCATTTTTCTCTCGGAAAAGAAAAAGAATTTACACTTGTTATCGGCTTTCCTTTTGGAGCGCACTTATTACCCTCTGCAGTAATTCGTTCACCAGTTCTGTGAGAAACACAACAAACATCTACTGTTGCTATTGAGTGTTGGAAATATACTCATGAAAAAAATCACTGGAAGTTTTTTTTTTATCTCGAAAATAACAATAAACATTATATGCAGAGTTCTTACTCTTGACTTCATAAATTAGGTGAAACTACAGACATTTTAGCAATAGACTACACCCAAATAAATACTCTAATAATCACAGTTATATAAATATGTACACTGCACATCAAAATTGTGGCACTGTTTTCACAGCAACTTGTACATGGTCATGCAGAATGGGAGAGATGGGTAAGAGTGGGGGTGACAAGACAAGTAGATTCTGCTGACAGCCCGTGTGGAAAATAGCAATATAAATGGTAATGAGTATAGTTATTATTGATACTACATATTATCGGTGATGATAACTACTATGCGATTGTTTCTTTATTTTAAACAGATTAATTGTGCTGTTTAAAAATTAATATACTTTGCTTGTGTTAAATAAATCTGTTTTTATAATTTACTATTTTAGTGACATTGACTACTGTCATCATATATATCAACACCAATCATGAAGATATGCCAAAAATTTGCCTGTGTAACATAATATTTTATATTTGTTTATACTTCATTTTTAATTGGGTAATTAATTAATACATTTCATTAATATGGGTTTAGAGGTGTTAATAAATTAGTATCTTACTTTTCACTGTAAAGAATGCAACTCTAAGAAGTTGCAAGTATAACAGAATCTCTTTCTATCAATTTATAAGCTTAAATGTTGCAGCAGTTGCCAAATCTTTATCACTCTCAGCCATTTTGCTGGTGATTGGCTATCTGAGCAATCATCATCTTTTCGGACATTCCTCTGGCCTTGTAAAGTGTATACATTACTTAGACATTTGTGTTCAATCTAAAGAATGTCCTTTAAAAACCTTTTAAAGCATTTTGAAAGTCTCTGGTATAATGAAATTAATTTAAATTGTGATTCAAGAACATTGTTCGAATTCATCAGCCATTGCAGGCCTAGAACTTATGAGGTTATAATATTAGTCTTACGTATTCACTTCATGCCATTTGATGGACTATTTAAGAGTAATTACCTTGAATGTTCTCCATGAATGTCCTGTTGACTTCATTTTTTTAATTTTTTTATTTCAACTATTGCAATACTAGCTAAGTGTCAGTTTTTTTTTCAGATATGATTCAAAGGGTAAGAAATTTTATAGTGTTAAGGACTGCTAATCTTTTTATTTATCTTGGGTAATGTTTGCAATAATAAAAGTGATGAACTTTGTTTTTAGGAACGTTTCCTATTGATACAACTAAAACACGATTGCAAGTTCAAGGTCAGCCTATTGATGGGAAACCTACAAAATTGAAGTATCGTGGTATGGTAGATGCTTTTCTTCAGATATCTAAGCAAGAAGGATTTTGGGCTCTTTATTCTGGGTATATTGTATTATTTAATTGACTCTTTTTATTTATACATAAGCTGTAATTATAAAAAAAAAATTTGCATTTTAGAAAATTGTTTGTTTCCGAAGCCGATGTATGAATGTAACTTAATTTGTTTTATACAAAAGTGTTATTCTCTATTCATAACTATTATAATATAACCTGTGATTATTTTATATGAAGCACATTTGAAAGGTTATTGCCAGTATTGTATGTTTATGAGGGCTGTTAAAAAAATACATAGACAAACGTCATAAAACAAAATATACTTTATTAATAACTTACATGACTGGGTCCCCTTCAAATTACTCCCTTCCCTGATGTACACACTTATCCCAACGGTGTTTCCACTTTTGGAAACAGTCATGGAATGCTTTTTTGTGATGTTTTTCAGCTCTTTCGTCGCATTTGCCTTGATCTCAGGTATTGTCTCAAATCTTCTTCCTTTTAGAAGTGTTTTGAGTTTAGGAAACAAGAAGAAATCACAAGGAGCGAGGTCAGGTGAGTAGGGTGATTGGGGAAGAACAGTGATGGAGTGTTTGGTCAAAAACTCACAAGTTTTGAGGGCTGAATAAGCTGGAGCGTTGTCGTGATGAAAAAAACCAGTCACCACTCTTCCACGTTTCTGGCATTTTCTGCCAGATAGTGTATTGCACACGATTAAGAACTTCGTTATAGTAAGTCTGATTTGCTGTGGAGCCTTCGGGGAGGTACTCGTTGTGGACAACACCCTCATCAAAGAAAACTAACAACATATCCTTGATCTTGGAATGAACTTGGCGAGCTTTTTTCAGTCTGGGAGATGCTTGACCCACCCATTGGGACGATTGAACCTTTGTTTCAATGTCATAACTGTACACCCATGATTCATCACCTCTTATGATCCTCGATAAGAAATTTTTATCTTCCTCTGAACGTTCAAGCAATTCCTGACAAGTTTGGATGCGACGGGCTTTTTGGTCGTCTGTCATCAGTTGTGGAACAAATTTTGCAGCAACACGATGCATTTTCAATTTTGCGGTCGAAATCTTGTGACATGATCCGACTGATACCTCACACTCTTCAGCAAGCTCTCTGATAGTCAGATGTTGATTTGCCCGAACCATGGTATTGATTTTGTAGACATGTGAGTTGTCAGTTGAGGTGGAAAGAAGTCCAGGACGCTCATCGTCTTCAATCGACTGACGACCATCTTTAAAACGTGCATGCCACTTGAAACATGTCGCACGCTTCAGAGCATTGCCGCCGTAAGCTGTCTGAAGCATATCAAAAGTTTCACTTGCAGATTTTCCGAGTTTAACATAAAATTTCACAGCAACTCTTTGCTTGTTCAATTCAGTCATTGTAAAATTCTCCATGACAAGAACAGCACTTCACAAATAACTGCGTAGCTAAGCAACAAACAGTGATATTAACTGCCTTGTAATCAGCTGATCTGTATGAAGAAGGCGACACTAAGCAGATTTCCCAGCAACCAACTGGGCCTGAGCAATTCAAATAGTCTATGTATTTTTTGAACAGACCTCATATTTTATTATGTATGTATATATTCACCAATTAGATGCTGTGAAATGGTAACACTCCAATTGAAAGAGAATGCTTTCATTGCCAGTTTAGCAAAAAAAGTAGTTAGTATACCATTCCATTTTCTGGTAAGTCCCTAGTTAACATGGTTTTGATCACAAACACAAATGAAAAGAACACACTGATTGAGTGGACTGTATAAATTTAATGACTGAACATTTGATCTGCACTTGTACACTGTTACGCACGGAATCATCCGGTCCCATACAAAATTAAAATTAGATTTTGATACATTGTTATTTTCTTATACATACATTGTTGTTTTTAAAGCCAACTGAATTACACAATTTATACATTTTATATGATTAAGAAGAAAGCAATTAATTCCCTTTTTACAAAATAATGAGGAGGAAATGATATACAGTGCCTGCTAAAAATTGTAATGATTTCACTCACACAAACATACTGAAAAATAGCCAAGCGCTACACAGCATTTGCACACATCACATTGTCCAGTACATGATGTTTTTTTTTGTTAATAGTTATCAGTATAATAAATTGTATGGATTTAATGACAGAAGAGCAGTTTGATGGATTTGGATTGTCCTGAAGTAATTAATTAAACTCTCTACAGCTAAATCTCGACTTTGTTTGCATTGAAACTTGTATTAAAAACTAAGCATACATCATAATTAAGTTCCTCTTATCAAAAATTAAATAACTGCCATTTGATAATGTAAAGTGCCTTGTATTGAGAAAAAAAAATTTTTTTCTTTAAATCTCTTGTTATGTGGTAAATGTGTGTAAAAATAACAAAGTACTTCTCATAAATAAGAAACATATTAAAGGTTGATTGGTACAGTATGAATTGCTTGCAAGATATTCATTCTTTAAAGTAATTTTCCAACTAGCTCCCCATTAGTTTTTCTTCCATCATTACCCCCCCCTCAATAATGTTGGCAACTGTAGAATGAGTCATGAGATCATGTCACTGTCCACCAGTTATTGCCACATAGTAATTTAACAAAATACATAGTTTTTGATAATATGAAAATTAAAATATTTAAAAATGTTATAGGTTGAACATAATTTCATTAAGTGACCCTACTAATACTTCATACATGTAAAGTATTAGGAATAATATTATACCACACCAACAGTAAATTAATCTAATATTTCTGTCTTTTAGTGGTAATATTTTTGTTTCGAAGTGGTAAGTGTCGATTAAATTGACAGGTATATGGCCCATAAATTGGAACTGTTGATTTTGCTAACAGGTGATCCCGCTCATGTTTTGAATTATCAAGTTAACCAATCTTCTTAACTGTATTATCATTTTAAACACAAAGTCCCCTTCTTTCTCATAGTGAACTTCATTTTCACTGGGAGTGCTTTAGCTATATTCTACAGCAATGAAAATTGAGATAACATTTTTGTGTAAGCCGTCATTGTTTCCATTGCCTTTTGTGTTTGCAGTTTGTTCTTGTGTTTGTGTTTAAAATATCTTGCTTATTGATAGTTATAGGTAAGAATTTTTGATAAAAAAGTCTCATAAAAATATATTGTGTGATCCAAGTATTATAAAGAAAACCTTTGTTTTGAACAAAACATACATAAACTCATTTATAACCTGTGCTATCTGATCTTCATCTATTTTAGTTGCCCACTATTATAGATCAGACCAAGGAAAGGATATAAATATTTAAATTATTCTTACAAACTGGGCTTTTTGATGTGTAAAATAGTGTTATAATGATTATTTAGAGATTAGAAAATACTGTGTAATTAATGAGACTTGTGTTAAAATAAAATTTCTCAGTGAGAAGAAGAAACCAGCCATTTTTGGTGATTTTACTTACATTATACTTTTTTTTATATTTTCATTTCTACTGCATGTGCAGTAATGAAAAAAACAGTTTTTCTAAGAATAAAATGTTCTATTATATGTATATCTCAGAATAAGTGTAATTATTGAGAAACGTGTGTTAAAGAAACAGATTTTCCTTTTCAAGATCATATTCTAATTTTTTATTTTACTAAATAATTATTTTACATTAATTATCAAAAATATTAACTTAGCAATATTCTTTGAAATTTTTGTTTAATTTGGTATATAGTAGTCATGATTAGGGTAGATATCATTAAAATGCCATAAGTTTAAGAAAATGGCTATGTACTGTACAAAATTACTTTGCATTTTAGAAGTTATGTATTCACTGCTTCAAGGGTTAAGCAATAACAGCCAGTTATTGCTGGCTGTTATTGAACATGTACTATTACATTTAAGTATAAAAGAAAGTTAGCAATTTATAAAAATAATTTTCTGACTCAAATGTAGTTTTTCTTTTTGAATTTTAGGATATGGCCAGCAGTTCTTAGACAAGCCACTTATGGAACCATAAAGTTTGGTACCTATTATTCTTTGAAAAGTCTGATTGAAGGGGGTGATGAAGATGTTAGAGTAAATATTTGTTGTGCAATTATGGCTGGAATGGTTTCAAGCGCTATTGCTAATCCAACAGATGTGTTGAAAGTAAGAATGCAAGTGCTCGGGTTACAACAGCAAAGTCTAGTCGGTTGTTTTCAAGAGCTGTACAGGCATGAAGGAGTTGGAGGTTTATGGAGGGTAAGGAAACATTACTTTGTTTCTTTTCTTTCTTGTATTACATGTGATATTAAATTTGTATGCACGTAATTTGTTAAATATTCTGTGTCTTTAATGTTTTCTTAATATTTAACAAATTTTATTCTGTCACATATCAGACTGTTAGTTCAGTTTTCAGTTTGATTTTGGACTACGGTTGACTACTGCTGTGATGTTGCAGATTAATTGAATGTGACCAAAGTGCACTTGTAAAATGAGCATTCAAATCTGAATAGAAGCACCCTAGTTATTATGGCTATTATGTGGGTTTATACTTCAATCCTAAAATATTTCACTGAGTCGCCAAATAGCTGTTACCGATTTGTAGTGGAGAGGTAAGGGGTCCTGTCATTTAGAAGGGCTCATAATAGAACCCTAAGTGAGCTTCATATTTTACTTCTGGCACAAATTTTCCATTCATACTCATATACAAGGTTGGGTTATAGAATGAGTAAAATATTAAACATGTATTAAAGAATACATAAAATCAGATTTAGCTGATAGTGTTCTTATAGGTCATATCTTACATGGAAAAATTTTATAATAGTAAATTTTAATTTAACCCAATTATAATTTTGTGTTTAAATAAAGATGCTGAAAGGTGAAAGTAATGGAGAATATACAATATTTATTATACATTTTTTTATATACGTAAAAATTAATGTTAGTAAATTTAGAAATAGAAAATTGCAAAAATTTAAGAAATTAGTAAATTTTTAAATAGATTTTATAATAAATTGCCCAGTAAAAATAAATCAGAATAACTTTGATTGGCCTTTTTGGTTTAGTCATCAATAGTGAAATATTGTAGGTTAAGTCAATGGTGAAATATTGTAGTTTAAGTTTGTAAAGTAGTCACCCATTTGGATAGTGATTAGCATTTCCCTATTTTGTTTGTTCATACAATCTATTTTTTGCTGAAGTATTTATTTATTCTCTTATGTTTTACCTAGGTAATAAATTGCATTAAGAATTCATGTGTTTTTTTTTAAAGAAAGGAAGAATTAAAACATTTTAGTGTACTGATTGTTGTTTTTTGTTTAACCATAAAACATTAAGTTAAGGTACATCCACAGAGGCTAATGTGTTGTAGCATGTGTGAAAAATGCCATGCCTGACCGGGATTCGAACCTGGGCCCTCCGGATGAAAGGCCGAGACGCTACCACTCGCGCTATGGAGGCTGGCATAGGTGGATTGGGATTGAAGGCATGTGGTTATTTTGCTTGGATTATTGGAGATTTGTCTTTATAATAGTAGTTTGTGCTTTATTGAGTTTTCAGAATGCTGTTATTAAAGTTTTTAATTCCTTATACTATCAATATGTAACAGTTAGGGAAATAAATATCTGCTGATGTTAGGTGATAAAAACAAGTATAATTATTCAGATTTTGTTAAACAATGTATTAGGTATTTTGGAAGTATTTCAGAAAGATATTAAAAAATTAGTGACGAAGATGGTAACCTAATAGAGAATGTTTTATAATATTTTCAGCGAAGAATTTTTAGATAAGGATATCATAACCACTAGTTTTGTAATTTTAAAG
>JAAAKQ030484809.1:0-22005 GCA_010016005.3 Zanna intricata
AAAAAAAAAAAAAAAAAAAAAAAAAAAAAAAAAAAAAAAAAAAAAAAAAAAAAAAAAAAAAAAAAAAAAAAATGCATTAATTAGTAATATTAGTTTGAAAATATCAATCACTGAGTTGATGAAAAGGGGTATATATACAAAAAAAATTTGACTTCTGATTAATTTTACTTCTTTGATATAACAGAAAACAGTGCTAAAACAAAATGAAATCTTTAATGTTTAAAATCTTTTAAAATTGAATCATGTGTAAACACAATGAATATTTCAAACTATTTGGTTAAATTATCTTCTAATGGGCTTCTACAAAGTTGAAATTTTTTATCATTGAATTTCAATGATAGTAACCAGTGTTTTTACTGTCCATCATTAACCTCATATCATATTAACCTGTCATATCACTTAACCTGCTTAAAATTAGTCATAGACCTGTTTTATAACATGAGATGAAGAAAACAATCTGATATGTGTAGCTTTTAAATAAATTTCCCAGTACAGGTGTTCTGTGATAATACAGGAGTATTATTACATCTAAATATAATTAAATGTACAGTTTCTCTAAAATGAGTTTGAATGACTCATATCAGCAGTGAACTTTTATCAGAGTTCAATTAGCAGCACAGTCTATGGAATAGTTGGCCTTCATTGGACAAGGATAATACCTACTTTAATGAGCTTAAGACCTCTTCAGAGATAGTTAATGGATATTTTTATTGTGTTAATATTTAACAAATAAAGATATGTACATCTGATAATTGAAATTTTGACTATTAATGTTCTACTCCAGTGTCTTTCTGATGTTTAGGCAGTACTAAATACGAAAAAGCTGTTCTAAAAAGTTATACAGCACCTCTTTTAACTATAATAAACAACAAGGACTCTATTTACAATTATAACCATTGGGCAAATAATCATGCAGAATTAATCTATAACAAATTATAATTTTTAAAGAAACATGAATAATGTAATTTTTTCCCCAAAAAAAATCTTGACAAATTTAAATAGCTTTAAGCTCTCTGTTAGTAAAACATTTTTTTCATTATTTAATTAAACTAGTACAATTATTTGCTGCAGTTGCTTGTGGTATATACTTCTCTTTTTGTAATCTAACAGAAAATGATCGATTACAGAATACCATTTCTGTAAGGTGCCGTATTCAATGACAATAGATAACTACACAAGACAAATTAACTCTCAAAAACAACAAAGTAATTCTAAAGATTAACAAGCATCCTGTCACAGTTTACTGATAAAGGTGATATTAAATCCTAAGAAAATAACTTCACTCTATTTACCACAGGGACTAGCCATGTAATAGATATCTTATCTAATGATTCCTCTTAGAACTAGGGTGATATACATGCACCCCAGCCATGTAAAAGTCTTGGACAGATACAGAAAAGCAGCAAATTAATTTTCCCATATCTGCTGTGAACCTAAGTATTATATACACTGTTTTTATTAAGGTGATAAAATATATTTTTATAGATGAATTTTTCTTTAAAATGTAAACGAACACTTGAAGTGTTATCCAAAAAATTACTTCTTGAATACCCTATAGTGTAAGACAGCTTCAGTTGTCATTCTCACCTGATCAAATATTCTAATAATATAATAATGTATGTTATTAAGACTCTATTCAGACAGTGTTTCTCAACCTTTCAGTATTTGTGACCAAATTTTCATTGTGCCACCCTCCACTAATACAATAATAATGTATTTTGAGTATTTTACTGCTAAAGCAACACAATGACTTTAATTACAAATCCCTTAGAAATTACCAAGAATAAGTAAATTTATTAATATTTGGTAACACCAACCCGCTGCACTGACAAAACCAGAATCGATGCCTCTCTATTACTCTCTGTCTTACGTCCACCATATCAAACATTCTCGTGGCTTGCGAGAAGTTCAAATCTGTCTTGAATATTCTTGAATGTCTGCGCCGCTGTCTGTGCAAATGTGTATAAATGTTGCACCTTATTCAATTCCAGCCAGTCTCAGTTGAGTCAATCCTATCTCTACCAAATCTATTGTGAATCTGTATGTTGTAATTTTATAGTATAGTTAATGTTAATTGCGATTCATAGTATTAAATATTCATGGCAGTAGATTTATACAGAATCATGGGTAAATTTTTAAGTGCGCATTAGACGATACTGAAGCATTAAGTGCACAGATAAGCATGGTTCCGAAAATAAAATAAAATTGAGAAAAAAGAAATATTCTCAAGAATACTTAGATTTTGGGTTAACCAGTACTGAAATAAATTAAGAAGAAAGGCCTCTCTGTGACATTTGCTCAAAAATTTTGGTAGAAAACCTAATAAACTTAAACATTTGGAAATGCTTCATAGTGAGTACATTAACAAATCCTGAGAAGAATTCTTTGAATTAAAATTACAATCATATGAAAAGCAAACATCATTTAAAAAAAAAACTTTGTAAATGAAATAGCTTTACTTGCCTCTTACAAAGTTTCATATAAAATAGCCAGATATAAAAAGCCTCACACCACTGGTGAAGATCTTATTTTACAAGCTGCAACTGACATTGTAAAAAAGACCAAGTGGCTGCTTTGAAGACAAAATATAGATCTCAGCAAAATATAGAAAAAAAAGCTCAGTCTATTTCCAATATCAAAGTCTCAAGTATATTTCTAATATTAGACTTCCTTCGAAAAACTTTGCTTTGCTCTGCAAGACAAACCCAAGGAAGTCACTATTAACCATTAAACTTGTTTTTAATTTAGTATTGATAAGTTAATTACTAATTACATTGTGCAGTACTGATACAATCCTATTTATAAGTGTATTATATCACTGTAAATATGTATTTTATTATTTATTATGTCAAAATGTATTTTGTTTCACTTTCCTTTCAGTAAATTAATAAATTATGTTTGGAGATAATTTTGCCAAAGAACTGCAGCCAATACCTTTATCAAATGATATCCTTGTTTGTCAAATTGCTGATTTAGCTGAAGGTGTATAGCACCAGCTACTCAGTAAGTTGTGTGACAAACTGTTTTCAATTCACCTTGATGAGGCAACAGATAGTAATAAAATTGCTCATTTCATTGCCTATGTTCAATTTTGTAATGGAATGTCAGCAGTAGAAGAACTACTTTTCTGCAAACCAAAAAAATTCTAAGCAACAGTACTCACATTACTTGTTATCTTAAAAGATTTTATAATAAAGGCAAAGACTGGAAAAACATCAGAATATGTACCCCGATGGTGCTGCTCCTTCAATGTTTAGCAGATTGTCCACAGTGTGTCTTTTCTGCATTTTGTAAAGACATGGATGTAATACATTTAGCATTACTATTTTATTGTGAGGCAAGATGGTTATCTTGTGGGAATATTTTGCAACATGTTTATGAATTAAAAGGTGAAATTGCTGTTTTTCTAGAAGAGGAAAACCGACTGGAAGCTGAGAAATTTTGAGATAGTTTATTTTTTGGGAATTGAGCTACTTGGGTAGACATATTCAAGAAATTAAATACCCTGAATCTTCAACTCCAAGGAGCAAGTACACACACATTGGATACGAAAAATAAAGTTAATGCTTTTTGTAGAAAATTGGAATTGTGGAACAAAATTTAAAGCAAAAAACTTAAAAATGTTTGCAAATGTGGATGAACATGTTAAAACTTACAAGGCTGAAGAACAACATGTGAAAGTTGCTTTTGTAACCACTGAAAATCATTTAGCCATGCTGACAAAGAATTTAAAAAAGTATTTTCTTGCTGATGACAACTTAGCAACAAGTTATAAGTGGGTTAAGGATCCGTTTCAAAATACTCCTGAAAGGCTGTCAACTGACCAAGAAGAAATTTTTAAAGATTTCACAGCAAGTGGCAAAATCAAAAAACAATTTAGTAATAAATTACTTTTTGAATTTTGGACACGGATGGATGATGAGTTTCCTGCACTGAAACAAGAGCATTTTGTATACTATTAGTAGTTTTGTATATAGTGGCTGCTTTGAAGACAAAATATAGATCTCAGCAAAATATAGAAAAAAAAGCTCGGTCTATTTCCAATATCAAAGTCTCAAGTATATTTCTAATATTAGACCTTCCTTCGAAAAACTTTGCTTTGCTCCGCAAAGCAGACCCAAGGAAGTCACTATTAACCATTAAACTTGTTTTTAATTTAGTATTGATAAGTTAATTATTAATTACATTTTGCAGTACTGACACAATCCTATTTATAAGTGTATTATATCACTGTAAATATGTATTTTATTATGTCAAAATGTATTTTGTTTCACTTTCCTTTCAGTAAATTAATACATTTTTAATAATATTTTCCCCCCATTAATGTTATCACACTCCCCTAGGGGATCGCAGCCCACAGGTTGAGAAACACTAGCCGGCCTCCGTGGTGTGAGTGGTAGTGTCTCGGCCTTTCATCCGAGGTCCCAGGTTCAATTCCCGGTCAGACATGGCATTTTCACACATGTTACACATCATTCATCTTCGTCCTCTGATGTAATACTTAATTGTGGTTCTGGAGGTTAAACAAAAAAAATAAAAAGAAAAAAGGTTGAAAAACACTGCTTTAAGCCATCTAGTACTTTAGCATAATACCTGTAATATTTTTTTGAGAACCATTATCAGAGATTTCAGAAATAAATTACTTAAAGAAAACAGTGTCTATATATTCATTACATATCTGTTAACACATTGACAAGTAAATCACTATGCACCAATTAATTATTAAAAGATAAAATTACGTTAAGGAATGACTTAATAGCATAATTGAAAAAAACTTTTAGATATTCAATTTATAAATACAAATAATTCAGTAAGTTGCAAAATTATAAATTCAAATTATATAAAAGAAATCTTACATTTTTATAAAACATAATCATTCACATTAAACATCAACATAAAATTATTCAACAGCACTGGAGTAAAAATACGTTTTACATACAAAAACTGGAATTTATAAAAAAAATTTAAAATCCCTAAAATGAACATAAATAAATTTACCAGTAGTAAATAAAAATCAATCAGTTTTTGAGCATAACCCTTAACATCACATCCATAGAACATGAAAACAAAAACATAAAATTTTGCATATCCCCAGAAAAAAGGAGTGCCCATAATATAATAAACTTACAGTTTCAAAAATAACTACAATCGCAAACTTTTTTTGTAATATAAGGAAAAAGTTCATTTTTTAAAGATATCACTGGACTGAGTTTACTGAGTCTTGTTATTACTAATCAACTGAATATCTAAAAAAAAATTAATACTGAAAATAAAATATAGATTCTTGTGTATTTTTGCTGACAAAGACAATTAAATGAATGCTACAGAAACTAAGCATCTGTTTGTTTCAGTGATAATAAATTAATGTAACTAAAACAGATATTGCAATTAAAGCTTTTCTTTTTAAGATAAACAACAGAACCGAAGATATCAATAAACTAAGATACCTGTATAATGTCATTATTGTGTAACTATTAAATAATTTTGGATGATGATTAATTTAAGTGCCAATAATCAAACTGTAATATCACACATGACTGAAAAGTATGATTTTTAGATTTATCTTTAAAACTGAAGTACTTTTTATGAGCACTCTAGACACATATAAAAACAGGGAAAAATGAAATGAACTGAAATTTATTATGATGACTAATTCTACGAATGTTAAATCAAGTCAATGTTAATACCAACTAAATAATTCTGTAATTAATTATTTTATATGTATGTTTAATGAAATATTAATTTTAAATAATTAACAGTTTAATAAATATTTTATATGTTATATCAGTGTTGCCAAATTAAATGATATTTAAAATAAAGTACGTTTTAATTTTTATTCGTCTTCTTTTTTAAATAATGGAATTATTTTAAAAATATTTATAATTAACTGCAAAAATGAACCGTAATGTGTTTTCCAACTTCTTGGGAAAGGATGAATTTAGAAATAAAATAACAGACACAGAAGTAAAGCAAACAAGTTACCTGAGTTTGGAGGCGTGTCAAGCCACGAATCCACAGGATTTGACCAGCACGAGGCTTCTTGTCAGTATCTGGATCAAACTTTTCTTCACCGAGATTACCGATAGCCTCCGTGTACTCCTCAGGGTGTCCTCGACCCCATCTGTACATAAAATTATAAATTACTGAATATATAGTACATTTACTTAACTTTACATTAAAAGGAAACACTAATATGCTACCAAACATAATGAAAGAGGCACAAACTGGGAAAATAAAGAAATGAAACCAAGTGATTTATAAATCATTAAGAAAAATAATAAACAGTAATCTAAAGGAGAACATGATGCACTTAGCAGGATCATGCTACTAATGAAATGATCGCTGTATCTTTTGGTTTGTAAAAGTCTCAAAGTATCATAAACAACATTGTGCTGTAAATAATAAATGTATACAAACTTAATATAAAATTAATTTACAATAAATTTATACCAACTTAATAAAATTATACAAACATTTTGCATAAAACTTCTTATGTACAATTATAAATATAAATGAAGTATATGAAAATATAAATGGTGAATATGAATTAAAAATATGAATCTAATGCAGACATGAAAATAATGTCAGTTATTTTGATGTCACAACTTTTGACATAAAGTTTGCTAATTTTATGTTTAAAATAACCTAAATTGTTGCTAATTTTACAAAATTTCTTGACAATTGGAATAATTAAAATAATTATGATGGTATGTGAGAAAAAAAAGTGTCAGAAAAAAGATAATTTACTGCAACAAACAAACAAAAAATAGAATATTCTCAGTTCATGAATCTATTCTCAAGCAATCAATTATAATAACATAAATTAATGTATATATTTATTATGTCTGTTTTTAATAATAAAAGGTTTATTATTAATAATGCAAGTATATTTCAATATATATTAGTAATAGCACAGTCTGCAAAACTTACTTTAACAATCTTTGCAAGTAATGCATTATAAAGTTTTTCTGAAAATTATTTACTTAAGACAAATTTCAAGGTATAAGCAGCTAGAAAGAGATTTAAATCTTTCTTTTTTATATAATACATTGTGTTTTTCTTTATTTTGAACTTCATATCATTGTGTTATTGTCCAACTATAAAGAGAAGTTGATTATTATTTTAGTACGAAAATTGTAATCAAATCAATTCAATATGTAATTAATAAAATTGTAATACAATAAATAATTAACTACATTATAATCTTGAGATTAACTTCTGGGGGACAGATTAAAAAAAGGAAAACCAAACAAAAGAAAGGTAAAGGAGGGAAATTTAAAAAACATATAAAAATAATATTTATGATTTAACACTGAGCAAAATCTTGTAAACAATTACAGAAATGAAAAGATAATATATGAGGGTAGGGATATATTTTTGATACAGACATCTGCAGTAATAATAAAAAAAAAGCAATAGAATTTCATTTGTTTAAGAAACAGAAATAATTCTTTTCTTATCAAGGAAAGGACAGAAAAAGATACAATAATATAGATATATCACAAATTAGGAGAATAATGGATGTAGGAGAATGGATGAGAATGTAGGGGGGAAAAGACTGAGATGTATGAAAAAAAAAAAGAAAATGAAGAATAGAAAGAGGTGACAATAATATTTCTCTGTTGAAATTTAAATATTTTGTAGAAACTAGAAATTGAGAACAAAAATAAAAGCGATATAAAATTTATGTTGAAATATAAACTGTTATTAAAGCTCTTAGAGCATATCTAAAATTGCATTTAAGTGTTAACATGCCTACACAACCATGCAATCGCCACCTTGAAAAGTCCATTACTTCATTACTCCTAGTCCTACTCTGCTGTCAATTCATTTTTCAATCACAATTTGATCATATGTAGTGCAGTTAGTATAGTCAAAATTGCATCAAGAGGTGCCAACAAATGATTGATCTCTACCCAGTAGGATGTATGCAGGGACAATGACATAATAATAATGTACATCTTTTTGATAAAATATTTAACATTGTATGACTTAATTTATGATTAAAAAACATAATACTGTATGATTGAATTGTATGACGTAATTTGATTTTGTTATCAGAATATGTAGTTGGGTTCTACACAATTTTAAATATAATGATATCTTTAAATTAAATAATTCAAACATTTAAAAAATAAAGATTAAAATAAAAGAGTTAAAATTAATATTAGTAAAATAAAGATAAAATCCAAATAAAATAAAGGAACTTTTCTCTTATACGCTGACCACTCATTACTTTTTACAATTTGAAATTAACATAGTTCGAATTATTAATTGGCAATAATTAATACTAATTAACACCATAACTTTACTTTACAGAAATATGTGCTATTGTATCGGATTATTGATTTAACAAATATACTTAATTTTAATGTTTCATTAACTTGACCTACATAGGATATAAATAAGTGGCCATATTGTTAAAATTATTTCAAGTGGGTTGTCTTTTACTTCCAGATGTTATTACTAAAGAAAATCACACAAATAGCATTCTATTACTGAAGTAGTCGCAACATTATTTCATTTGTGCTGAGCTTTACATGATCACTGAAACCAATCAATGTTTTGAGTGTGCTCAGAGGAAATGGGTGAGAAAACTTTTCCTGACAATTTCTGGTTAAATAATTAAAATCTTTATGATTGATTACATATCCTGTTATATGTATACCAGTTTTCCAACATTAATGAGGTTACTGATGATATCTACTTTAAAGTAAGTGACATTAATGACTCCAGGCTGTGGTCAGGCATGACAATCGCAAAACATTTTTTCATTTGTTCTCTTATTCCATCAAACACTTGTTTCTGAGTGGGTAGCCTTTCCACCCTGCAGTTTTGCTTAGCGAGTAACAATTTATAAATTATGCCAATGACTTTAGAATACACTAGTAATTTTGATGCAGAAACTTCACATAAATAATTAATTCAATCTACCATCACACAATTGTTTAATCTGACCCTATGTTTGTATTATTTAATTGTTACTTGTTCAAACACCCTAGAATACATGAAAAGGGGTACTTTTGATTATGGAAGTCTGGATTACCTAACAGTGAATTTGATTTTAATTGAATATCAATACAGCATTTGTGTTTGAGTTACTGCCAGAGTTCTCTATTTTTTGTAACATATAAAGTCATATGATGATTGCAGTCTCCCAGCTTATTTAGCAATAAAATATCATACCACTGAAAAAACTTCATGGCATTACTTTTATTGCAACATAAGTCACAATTAAAAAAAAATATTACTTAAAAAATGCATAAACTTTGACTATGCAACACAGTATAACCGCTTGTAATGTACGGGCATCACATCTCAACAGATAAATAACCTAATGACACAAAAAACAATTATTGGAACAGACAAAAGTACCAAAACAAATGTAAAATACTTATATTGAAAAATAAAAGAATGAAATTGAAGATAAAATAGATAAAAAGTAAATTAGTAACTAGTGCTGGCAATTGTACTGTACAACTTTCTATGAGGCATAATTTAAGAATTCCAAGTGAAAGATATGATTATGCTTTCAGTGATAGAAAAATCTGCCTATTAATTGAAAATATATGTTATTATAGTCGGTCTTGCTCACATTAAAAGTTGGAACAATTGGGTAGTATTTAATGGTATAAAAATTTAATACAATGGGTGTAAACATATTTTTAATATATAGTCTTTGCTAACAGTTAGACTTACAGCAAAATCAAAATTATAATGTTTTAAAAACATTCAATAAAAGAATAAAAAAGTTAAAATCGTTTTTTCACAGTAAGTTTACATTAAAATATAAATTTTTGGATTATGTTAAATAAATTTGATATGACTGGTCTATAATGGTAAATGAAATAATTAAAATTTCTAAAAATGACCTACTTCTTGAAAGAGTTTTGTGTGAAGGAAGCTGCACAGTAATCATCAGTTAAAATGTTATGAGAAACACAAATTTTACCACATCCATACACCTATTCATGGAATACATACATGCTTTATCATGAGAATAACCCTAACATAATTAATTGTAAAAGCCACTCCAGAAAACCAATTAGGAATGTTTTTAGTGTGCTTGGATGAAATTTTTGTGATCACTAGCTGTACATTCAAGGACAGATTCATGAACAAATTAAAAATATTTTCTTTACCAAAAAATGAGTCATTTGCTATTAAAGAAAAATGTACATTAATCAATTACCAAGTCGTAAATATCATTATAGATCAAACAACACAACCAAAATTCTATTAGTTAATTTTTTTTTAATAACAATTAAGAAAGAACTAAACTGGAATTTTATAACAAAAATATAATTCTCTACTTCAATAATTACAAAACGTAACATGTTTCAGATATATTTATTTTATACAAGGTAATATATAATTAATGTTACTTTATTTAAAAAATAAGTTAATAAAAATTAAAAAAATGATATACAGTAAAATAAATCAGTTTATTAAGTACAATGAAAAATATAAACGTTTAACATTACAATAATGTATAGATTTGTATTATTTTTTTTATATATAAAAAAGAATATAACAATATTTTCTAATAAAACAAATTTTGTGCAACAATTAAATAAGTCATGCCAGTACTGTATACACAAAACTAAATTAGCAAAGTGTATTAAAAAAAGCAACCTAATTATACATTATAGTCGTTAACAGTAAAATTAATTTACTCTGTTATTTAATTTTTATTTTTAAAAGTAATATGTTTAGTGTGAATAGCAATATTGTGGTTATAGTTAAAAAGCATACAGCAAAAAAGCATTACAGAAATGTATTTAAAATACTATAATAATATTAATAACAATAATAACTAACAATAATAATAATAATAATAATAGTAATAATAATAATAACAATAATGTTAAAAATAAGTACTATGGAAAACAATAACTGTGATTCAATGCAGATGCTTCTGTTTGATATCACTTTTAATTTTAAATGAAAATTTTTCAGCGATACAATTTTATAATTATAAAAATATTGTAATACAAAATTACATGTATAAAAACATTTTTGTAATAATATATATTTAAAAAAAATAGATGGTGTGTGCTGCTGTCAAGGAATTAAGGATTCAAATTACTATATTGAAATATATTTATCTAACAAGAAATACCAAAAAATCCATTGCAACTGCCAAATTTCTACTTTCATGGGATGTGCCAAAATAAAACTAAACTTACATGCAACAACCTCAATTCAGTATGAATTATTTTATAAATAAAGGGGTAATATTATTCATAGGTATAGAACTATCCTCCCATGCTATATAAATCATATGTATATGTATGTATAATAATTTTTTTAAATTGCAATACAGGGTAGTGCTACATTTATTAAAAAAAAAACCAGCCTAAACTGTAGCGCACTACAAATCTGGTACAATTAGTGAAATTCAAGCGCTACTTTTTCCAAGGTATTTCTTACCATGAAATTAAACTCCCCATGGAAAAAATAATCTGCTTCATAAGTAATTGGTACGTGGAAGTGGTACGAGGCAGATGGGCAGATGGTTGTAATATTATATATTTCTGGTTTCCAGTGAGGCACAAACAGAGCATCTGTACATAGAAATAAGATTCGACTGATGCAGAAACACTCGTCGTTTACAATAATCAATGGATCTTCTACACCATCTCATTAACTCATTTATTTAGTAGCGTACCTCCGGTTGAAAATTGAAAATTTTCAAAGGCAGCAACTACTTAATCATTAGAATAACTTAAAATCTAATGCATATATATACACATAAACAAAGCTTTAAAAATAAATTTTTTTCAGGACAAAAAAAGGACAATAGAATTAAAGTTTAGTATAGATTTCTTATGTATTAGAATTAATACATTAATTACAAAAAAGAAGATAAAAGAATAATAAAATTTAAAAAAAACACAAAGGAATTTTTTTAATTACATCTTTTTTTAAGCACACCACTATTTAAAAATTTTATATTTTCAAATGGGGGCATGCACTGCTAATAATAAAAATCTGACTTAGAAAAAAATTAACATAAAAAAATATATATATATATTTACATAATATGTAATATTAAATATTTACATAAATATTTAAATATTTTGTAAATATTTAAAGTATTTATATACTTTAAATGCACGTAACAACAAGATTGGATAACAGTAAACTTAATAACAAAAAGATATACAAACTAGATTTAAATAATATGAGTATTATTTATCTGATAAGGACATAATCCACTCGTTAGGTTCTCTGTACAATCCCAGTTTGGAAAATGAAATTCCTGAACAAGCCCACAACACGTCTCTCTAAGGAAATAGCTGCTTGACTGGCCAGCTGCTCCTTGGCCATCCAAATGTAGCTGACAAGACAGCTGGTCAGATTCCCTGAGTATATTCAAGGGAAAGGATTTTAGGAATAAAATAGTGAAGAGGGAACTTAATCCACTGAACTCTAAATTCCTCCAGATAACTCTCTAGCTACGAAACAACTATATTAACTAACAATTACAAATATCAGTTTAGAAATTACATTACAATGAATTCAAAAACATGGTGAAAATTCAACATAATAGCTTTCTCTGTGACTGATGCAGTCAGTGGCATGTATTTAGTAAGAATTATCTGCTCTAAGACTTGTTCTGTGTTTTTAGTCGTTTCGCATCATCTGAATATTTTTAAGCATTTTATGATTTTTTAACATATGTCAAATTTTTCCTACAGTAAACATTACAATTAAATATGGTATTTTGTGTTCCCTAGATTCATACTGATGAGTCTTCATCTCCACATACGTGATTGGAGTAACAATATTACTTGGTTTCCCTTCCTAACTATAACGGAATAATAAATTTTATAGCTGCCTGACGCATTAATATTTTTTGAAACAGGATATAGTGTGGAATTTTGACAATGAAACTGTAATGTATTCCCCAGCCACTTCTTAAACTGTTAAATGACACACAGTATACACAGTGTAGAAAGATGAAACAACTGAAAGACAAATAGTTCAAAGGGTTCTGCTCAGCAAGAATGTATATTTAGTCTGCCATCTTTTACTAATGGAAGCCTGTTGTCATGCTGTTTAAACAGAATAAATTAAGTCATAGGCATGGATTTAACAAGTGGAATGCTTGAAATTAGCGACAGTTCTAGAAAGTGTAAACATCCAACTGATAGTAGGCTGAGAATCATATATCTAACATTGTTTACGGTCTATAAAGTGATCCAAATCAACTAAATTGAAGGCTTCAGAAGTGTATTATACATTTTCTTCAGATTAATGTGGTAATTCTGAATTAAAATGTCAGGAATAGTTTTAAATGTTATAAAGATTTAATTTTTAAGAGATAAACAAAAAAAAATGTACAAATACTATTCACTCCTACAACATCAAGCTGGACTTGGTTGCAGTAGTTGACTTACACAGGTTAAAAACAGAATTTCATTAAAAGAAAACACACTGTGGCATTGAATTAACACATTATATACAAAATTTAGAAAACCTTAGTTACATACATCTGTGCTCTATATAGCTTCCAAGAACAGAAGCTTTGTAGAGCTAACTGTAAATCCAGTTATAAAATAACTGGATCTATGACTACCTAAGTAAACTTTAAAAGTTGTTTCTATAACTGAAATTTCATATTTTTTTTAATTATTATTTTTTTTTAATTGTAAGGATCTTGGCCACCAACCATGAATGATGGTCATAATTCTGAATTATTAGTTGTATAAGCTAAGTTAGAGATGATAATAAATTACTTTAATTTTCTATTATGGTTTTTTCTAAGTAGTGTAATGTTTACTTTGTATATTCACATAACACTATACTTCATTAACTTTTCAGTACACGAAAATGCTTTCCAGTTTGGATTACTGCAGTCAACATTATATAAAAAAAAGGCTGGTTTAAATGAAAAAAAAAGACAGTACATTAAGGAGTAAACCTAAGGGATGTAGATCCTAATGATAATAAAAAACCAAGGATGTTGATGCACTTCTGGTACTGTATCTACCATTTGCGAGTTAAGGAAGTATAAGTAAACCGACTATATTAGTTCATTTAAACAAATTTTCTTAAACTGCTGCTTGCAAAGGCTCAAAAAAAAAATTTACAGAAAATAATCTATAAAATTTTTTAATATGATTTGCACACAAGAGCACCCCACTCAAGTTTCTCACCTAAATGATTTCATCAGGTCAAACCTTCTCTCATTATATTTTTTTTTTTACAAAAAAACTTATATTCTTAAACAACAATAAAAATATAACATTTTACACTCTATGTAACTGTTGGTTTTCATAGCTCATTTTAATGAATGTATAAAAAGATAAATAAACTGTCATTGCTGCTGCCATAACGTATGTGGTAAGAATAATCTTCATTCCATCCTATTTCCAAATGTGACACTTTTAATTGCCTGTGAGGATGTTAAGATAATGTTAAGAGTAATATGTTATGTTAAAATACTCAGAACAACCGAAGTTATTCATAAGTAAATTGCTGATTTTTTTTTTTTCATATGTAAATTGTACAAATCCATTTCAAATACTGTGAAAATAAAAATTTAATAAATTACTTTATACTATTCCATATATCTACTACTTTATTATGATTTCAATAACTTAATCATATATATAATAACAGATTATTATATATAGTCATAGTTTAATGTATATTAGTAATAATTTACCGAATAAAAACATAGGGGTGAAATTTTTCATTGTTCACAGCCTACAAGTAATTGTATATTGTAATGCAAATTGCTGTCACTCACTGGAGGAGTTCCGGACATGTGCAATTACTAAAATAGGTATGCGATTAACAATTAATACAATAAATAAAAAAAATTTCTTTTATGCCTATGCTTAAATGCATTTAATATAAACTTCACATAGGCATTAGTACAATTAAATTCTTATTATTCTATATTAGTGCTACTTATTGGTTTTATATTTATTATCACATATTTTAATATAAAATTATTTGCAAAGAGATTTTAATGATTGTGCTGTCAAATGTAAGTAGAATTATTTCTGAATATTTCTTCCCCAAAAAAATCACCAAACTTTTATTTAGACAAATTTCAAAGCTGAAATGTATAAAAAAAATCAATTTTAATTTTTGTTGAATCATGATTTTGTTGAAAAAGATGATTGCTTTCTTTTACCAGAATTTTTAAATAAGATTTTAAAAACAATTATAAGTATGTGGACTACTAAGTACACAAAAAAGTTTCATTCAATTACTAAACAAATATGAAATAAATATATTAAAAATATTTGAGTGGTAAATCTGAATAATTTAAGTCTACAATGGCTCTAATCCTTTTTATTTATTTGCTGGAAACATGTTGCAATTTATATACTGCGATTATCATTGCGCTTAATGACTTCAATAACTTACTGAATAACTTCTTCAGTACAATTACATCTAAGGAACAATACAAGTATTTAAAAATATTCTAAAACTGATGTAAGCACATATCTATTTTATATGATGAAAATAAATGACCTTTTCTATGCTGCTCTCTTAATGCCAAACTGATAATTTGAATACAATTAAAAATAATGTAGATATATATGTATTTTTAAACATATATATATATATAAATCTATAGGTGGATTGAGATGTTATTCCAGCAAACTACAACTTAACACGTTTCATACAGTAAAAATAAACAAAGCAATAAAGTTTTATTTAATGATTGAATCATTTTTGTAAAGAAAGAAGAAAGCTAATTATCAATCTGTCAACAGGGTGAAAGTCAGAAAACAATAACTCACCTGGATTGTGTTTAACCAGTGATTTAAGTCCTTACAATACCTGATAAAAACTGGTAGTGAAGCATTTTTAAAGAGTTTAAACATTTATAGAATGAAGTCAGCCACTAAATACATAATGTGTTAAGTAAGGTATACTAATATCTTATGAAAAGTTAATAGCTTAAAGGAATTATTCCTAAAGTCTATTTTTCTGCTCCTAAAAATGTATATTATCACTATAAAAATACACATATTCTAAAAAATATACACGCATCTATAAAGATAAATGCACACAAGTGTTAAATAAAATGGTAAAAACTTAGAAATAAATTATTACTATGATAGGCCAAGCAATAAAACCTTTTATAAAAATGATTATTTAATCCTTTACAATTTCATGCAAATTTGACCATTTAATTGTCCTATATAAAAGTGGTAAAAACAATAAAAGGCTTTTGAAAACAGGAAAGAATCTTATAAAGTGATTATCATTAAAATAAGCATACTAATGCTTACATACACTCACACATACAGATAAACTAATGTGAATCAGCATAACTGCACGATGATAAAAGAAGGTAAAAGGAAAAAAAGGATAAGTGGTAATGGAATTTATCTACTTTACAAGAACTTAAGAACAATATTTATATCACACATTGTTAAATTTATATTAATTAAAACAAGAAGGAAAATGTATTATCAATCACCATCTCCACACATTTATAATGGAAAATATTATATACTAATAAAAATATTAATTATACTTTTATAATGGATTTTCACTTACGAGAGAATCTTGGGTATTTTTCTAGTGGGTACAGTAGTGACAACTTGACCCCAAAGCAGGGTACCTATGCCAAAGAATAAGCACCAGAGCCATTGCTCTAATGTTAGCCCTTTGGTTGAAAAAGCATCACTTCCAAGCTCAATAATCAAAACCTATGAAAAATTAATAAAAAAAAAAGAAATAACATAAACAACAATAAGAAACAGAAAAAATAACTGATAATAAACTGAAATTTTCCTGTGTTAACATGCACATACCAGTTTATAAGATATATTAAAAAATTAAAACAAGTGCATTAGTGTGTGAACACACGATGGAAGCAAAGCTTCTTACGCAATATATTATGACTTATTAATGGTGTACAATAATGTATACACAATATACACAAATGATAACATTTTAGAACTAACAATGAAATACACATATTATAAAAAATATTTATTTACATAAAACAAAGAAAAATATAAACATACAATTGAAGTTTAATCATTTTTATAAGTAGGAACATGTGTTTTCTACACTATATGGTCAGCTGTATTGCATCACACGTAGTAGGCATAGTGGAGTCAGCTAGCCTTTTTCACGATTCTTGTTTTTTCTCAGTGGACTCCCCATCCCAAAGCCTGCATTAAGAAGCTTCGCTTCAAAAACAATTATGAAACTTCTTATATATAGACATGGTAAAGGTTTAGCGAAAAAAAAATTTAATGTAGTATAATAAAACATTTTTATATCTAATAAGTGCTTTGTAAGATTCAACTCATCAAAGAAAACATTTTTCCTTCGTGATGTAAACTATAACAAACTGTTTGTTTTGATTTTCATACAGAACATATACACAGACTCTATTATTTTATAAATATTTAATCTTCAAAACATATAGAGCTATTATTTTTACTGATAATGTAATATTTTCCAAAAAAAACTGAATAAGATGATGAAGAAATAAATATACAATGGTTTCTTATGTAGTCCTATGTGACAGCTACACTGCATATACAGAATTCACTATTCAGTTAAAAACTCACTACTGCTCAACTAGCATTCTTTGAGTTTGTTTATTTTGTAATTTAGGGATGCAACGCAGTAACATTTTTATATTGTTACCTGAATACTAAGGTTTTTTATTTTTGTGATATGGTAATTTGTTGATCCAGGTTTTCTGATACAATTTAATTAACAGAAGTATATTTTCTTTTTTTTCTTTCTCTTGTATTTTCCAATAAAATGACAGTTATGTGTATATTCGTAAGTAACAGGTCCATTGCATTACGGTTGAAAAACAATTAATTTACCTTATTGACCTGACACAAGATAGTTAATGTAATATTTTCTCATCCAAGTAAATAATAATACGTACGTATTATTACTGAGTACGTACTCAGTGCTAATCATAATTATCTTACTTGCATATTTGTAACTTTCTGTAAGGTGTTAAGACATTTAAGATATATTCAGATGTAGTCCTTAACTCTATCCTGAAATACACACAGAATGATAGATGATAAACAATTTGTTGTTTTATGATCTGTGTACATGCTACAGAGGTGGGAAATGGCAACATATAGTTGTGCTCTAGAAATCGCCAAAAATACTACAGAAATTACATCACAGTTAACATGGCAACAAATGGAATCCCAAATGCATGTAACAATTCAGTGGCATGTGATAATAAGAGTTGATAAAACTAATATCATTTTCATGAATTACTCAATTAACCCTTCCCGAGCTATTTACAGTTATAACTGCAAACTTGACTTTGCTTTGCGAGCTATTTATGGTTTTAACTGCAGCCCATGTTTTTTCATAGCAAGCTGTTTACAGAAATAACCACATTTGCTCATTTGAAACGCAGCATCAAATGTAGTACAAGAAATCATCAATAGAGGTTGGGATCAGTATGTTTTTTTCGTTTTATTATCCATAGTACAATGTGTACAATGTTTATAAGTTGAGCCCATGTGTATTCGTTATTGTGAGGTTATTTTACATTTTTCGTGTTTAGTAAAACGGTATTATTATTTTGTTTTAACTTATAAACAGTGAATTTGTTTTGATTCTATGAAATAATTTGTTTGTTTTTTTTTAGTTTATTTAATGTGTGTTTTTATGGTTAAGATCGTTTATTGGTTTATAAAAATACTTTTAAAATGGATAAGCCTAATTCATACAAACTAAGTGAAGAAGAGTTTTTACGTTTAATTGATGATCTCGAATAATGAATTTGTGAACAGTGATGTAATTTTAGGAAATTATAGTGATAATGAGGATACAGATTCTCATGATAGTCATGTTGGTGAAAACGAAGATATTTATGATGCTACTGTTTTTGTACTTAGCGACAATTGGACTGAAGTTACTTATCAAGACAATGGACCCACTCTTATTCCAGTGAGTAATATTCAGCCTGGACCTGTTACCACCTAATTCTACAGATCAAACAGAACCAATTGAATATTTCAATATATTTTTTGGTAGCAAAATTGTGTCTTATATTTGTAAGGAAACTAACCTTTATGGAAATAGTAAAAAAGCAAAATTACAGTCACCTGGGAGTCGTGTACTCCATTTTTTCTGATGTTTTTGCACAAGAAGAATTCCTATCTCTCTTTTGGAATTTGGACTTTAATCATTTTGAACCAGGCATAGTTCCATTGGATAAAGACTTCTTAATTAGGCCCTTATTAGATCACATACAAAAAAATGTCAGTAAATTCCAAGGTGGCTGTTGATGAGAGTACGGTCCCATACAAGGGGAAAATTTCATTTCGTGTGTACAATAAAGCGAAGCCCTCAAAATTTGGTATCAAAATATTTGTAATTGCAGATTGTGCTAATGGGTATGTATATAATTTTACACCATACGTGGGAAAAAAGAGTATATTCCAAATTCAGAATTGCTAAAAACTACTCAAATTGTTAAAAAATTATGCAGCTCTGTAATAAAAAATCCTAATAATCCTTCAAGCGGTCATCATGTCTACACAGATTGTTACTACACTAGTCCAGAATTAGCTGATGCCTTGGAAGAAATAAAATTTGTTACAACTGGTATGGTAATGCCTACTCGAAAGAACATGCCTAGAGGCCTAAAAAAATTCTTCAAAAAAAATAAAAAACGGGATGTAAGATCCTTCAGAAATGGAAATAAGTGTGTCTTATGCTGGTAAGACAAAAGAGTAGTGACCATGTTGAGTACATAAGCTGTTGATGTGAAAACCACCAATCAAGAAACCAAAACTAGTTGCAGATTATACAGAAAAATATGGGGGCTGTTGATTGCAGTGATCATTACATTTCAAACTACCAGTTTGTTAGAAGAACGTTCAGATGGTATAGAAAAAGTTTCTTTTGGTTGTTGGAGGTCAGCATTATAAATTCTTATACACTGTAAAAGGCAGTACAAGAAAATGGAAAGACACCAATTTCTCACAAAAAATTCCATAAAAGCCTAGTGCAAAATCTGGTAAAAGAAAAGATTATCATCAGGGGAACTGGACGAAAGAGGCGAGGCTGTCCAGTTGGTGGACCACCAGAGGAACATGTCAGGAAAACAACACTTTATAGACAGGAAACAAAAGATAGCAGGTGTGTTGTTTGCACAAAAAAAAAACTTAGGAAAGAAACAATATATTTTTGCAAGACCTGTACAGATTCCTGCACCCCAATAATTGCTTCGAGATCTATCACACCTTGAAGAATTATTGAATATAATTTATTTTTTTGAACAACTAAATAGTAATATGTTAGCAATAAGTAATGTAATTCGTTAGTAGGATGAATCTCAATCATGAACTTTCCAATTTTTGTAAATAGAACAGTTTTTGATACAGTTCAAATAAGATACATTAGTAGTGAGTGATGTGTAGAATGACTAAATGACTATTTGTAAACAATACATACAGTATTTTTTTAAGGTAAGAAAACATCATAATATTTAAGCATGAATTGAATGTATGTGTTTTATACTATCTCATGTTGATAAAATTGAACCAAATCATTGCAATTACTCTTTTTTTTAAATTCTGAAAATTTATGTTAGGTTAGGTAGGAGTCGCTAGCTACATAAAATTGATATTTTGTACAATTTTGAATGAAAATTATGTTCTTATATACACTAAACCCATTTTTATGATGGTTTAACTTGAATTTAACAAAAAAAAAATGTCAGTTTTCAAACTTTTACCTCAAAAAAATACGCTCTGCTTGAAACATGTCACTGAACTTTCTAGCGTGGGAAGGGTTAATAATTCATTATGAATGCAATATATTGAGATAACAACTTTTTGATTATTCAGCTTAGAAAAAAAATTTGATGTGGACATCACATGACTTCCTTGTGCACCTATTAAATTACATATACACATTTTTTTATGCACTTCATTTAATTCTTTTTCATCTGAAAGTGAGATGCGATCCTCCAATTCTTCAATAAAGAGGACAGATACACAATTGCTAAAATATTAGTTTTTGTTCACATCAAATATTTATACAATTATTAATTCATCAATCTTACCTGAAATATTAGGATAAAGGATAAAGTCCCTTTATTACTCTTTAAATAAATTTAAGTCTATATCTACCTAATATTATGTTTTTTAAATTATTATGATGTAAACATCAACAAAACGAAGAAAAAAAACAAAACAGAAGGTTACTAAATTTTATAGTGATATTTATTATCTAGTACACTAAAACAAACGCATAAATAAAAAATAAATTATGTACAACAGATATTTTTAAAGTAAACACCATTGGAAATTTCTCTCTTTAAGGTTGGCAAACCTGTGTCATTCATGGCCACGGTAGTAATGTACACACTGCATTGTTATATGTAAGTTGTTGTGTTGTCATATATGCGAGTTGTTACATTATAAAATGAATGGGAAAATCGATGTTGCTGCCGACTGTGAAATACATGGAGTCAAATGTTTTTAAAACATCAAAACCTTAAGCTGGCTGAAATTCATAGGCAGTTGGTTGCTGTGTACAGTGATAATGTAATGAATGAAAGAAACATCCGAAAATGGTGTGAAAGTTTAGAAGTAACAGAATTAATGTGCATAATGAAGAATGTTCGGGGAGGCCCTCGATAATCACCGAGGAGGACTTGTTGAAATGAAATGATGATGAAATCAGAAACAATCTTTTCTGATTTCATCATCAGGTCAGAACGATTTCCGACCTCTAGCCCTTCTTTTTCCTGACGTTTCAAGAACTGTTATTGATTGCAATATTCATGACAATTTAGGCTTCAGAAAGTTTTGTGCATGTTAGATGCCGCATGTCTTAACAGAACGTCACAAAAAAATTCTGAATATAATCTGCTTTGGAATTTTTGATGTGCTATAACAGTACGGCTGAAAAGTTCGTAGGCTAACATAGAAAAAAACTTTTTTTTGATAAAATTTGATTTTATTATTCAATATAGTTGCCTTTGAGGGCGATACAACGATTATAGCGGTCATA
>JAAAKQ030484820.1:0-22004 GCA_010016005.3 Zanna intricata
GCTTCGTCAATTTCTTCTTATACACACTCCACCTCATCATCATCATGGGCACTTGTAGGCATATAGACGTTAACAATTGTTTTCGACTTAGGTTTTTATTTTATTCTTATGCCATTGACTCTATCGCTGAGCTGTTTGAAATACTCTACTCTCATCCGTATCACTAAACATTGTGTCTGGGTTACAAACAACTTATTGACCTTCATATACTGTGAAGGAACCAAACCTGTTCGATTTTGGCTTACATAAAATCTTTAGTTTCCTTAGAAGAAAACTCCTAAGTTTCCTTCCTTATACTGACGTAAGGAATAGTTATGATTCGACATCCGATCACTCATCAATTATCTTAAGGTTTAGCACGATTATTGAAAAGAAGAAGAGCTCCCTAATAGTACATAATAATAAGGCAGACTGGAAAACCTATAGTGAATGGGTAGACAACGTTTTTCCTTCAGAAATGACATTTAAATGAGCAGAAGATGTAACGTTGCAACACGATGTTTGGCTTATACCTGTGGAAAGTGGCGGGGCGCTCTACGCCTGAAGGGACACATGAAGAACCTTATTGCCACGAGGAAAGAAGAATAAAAAGGTGGCAATGGTTCCGGTGGCCTGAACTGAGGCAAAACTGTTCCGAAAAGGACTACTTTCAGACTAAACAGGCTGCAGAAGGGAATAAAGATTGAATTGTTTAGGGATTATTTCAAGAATTTATCCCCCCTTAGGAGAGACGAATATTTCTTTATTTCTTGTGGAAAGCCACAGGAAATTTTAAGGAATCTCCCCCCTCATTTTCTCCTTTGAAGGAATCATATGATTAGGCTTATAATGACAGTCAGAAGGCCAAACTATTTATTGCGCACTTAAGTGAAGACTTCAAGACTAATGTTATTCTAGGGGCTGATGATGCGAAATTACAAGTTACTTGGATAACCCGATTCAATTGAGTTTGCAGGTAAAGCCCTTCTTGTCTAAAGAAAAATTGAAATGAGAATAATGGGTCTGAAAAAGGCTCCCGGATTTGACTCTTTTACCCATCAGATTTTCCCAATTAGCTACCAACTAAAGCTGTATTATACATACAGCATCTCTTCAAAACAGTCTTCCTAACAACGTATTACCCGGCAGAATGAATGTTTTCTCAAATTTCAATGACCCTGAAACCTGTTAAACCAGCTCAGGATTTGTCATCGTACAGCTTATCAGCTTGCTTCGTTATCTAAGGAATTCAAGAAATATTTCCTTCGAAGGCTATGGACTGTTTTGGATAGCAATGATATACCCGATTACCAGTTTGGTTTTTAGACTGGTTCCTCTCATGTTGAACAAACCCATAGGATTTCTATTGCCATCACTGAGTGCCTAGAAATCAAGGGATATTTTTCAGCGGAGTCCCTGGATGTACAACAGGTTTTTGACAAGGTTTGATTACTTGCATTCTATAAAGGTTTAAGATATGGCTGCTCCACCCTTTCTATTTAGTGTTAGGTAGCAACCTAGATATTAGTTAAATCTCGCCAGGAGCTGTCTGGCATTTTTTACAGTAATTTTGGTATTCAACCGGATTTTGTTCGGGGCTGTTTTTATAGCTGGTCTTTACAGCTGGACTTCTTACCGCTGACTATGCTAGAGTTTGCTATTAATCCACCAATACTGGCTATTAATGACAACCCGGCTCTTGCCTGGAAAACTTCAAATGGTGATGGATGTAATTAGCTTGTGGCTGCATAAATGTAAGATAAGGGTTAACCCGGCAAAGTCCAAGTACTTAACCTTTTAGATGAGGAGAAAAGGTTCTCTACAAGTTCATCATGACAATGTAGATATTCCACATTTCAAGAAGTTACACATTAGTACATGTTCAACAGGGACAACGTTAGAAAGAAACGAAAGAAGATTGACATCGAATTTATAAGAATGTACTGGCTAGTTGGCAGAGGATCTCAACTCTTTCTGTAGATATAGGTGTAGATATAGATTGTTTTCTTGAAGTCAATTTGGACATACGGAGTTCAATTATAGGGTACTATTAGAAAAAGCAACGTGAAGGAGATCCAGGGATTTCAAAACAAACTTGCAAGGAGAAGAGCGCAACCACTGTATTTTGTAAGGAATGCTGAGATTCACGAGTACCTAGGGACCCCGGGTGTTCGTGACAAAATTGGACGTCTGAGCACAAACACGACTACGTATATATATATATATATATATATATATAGCTTATCTCTCATGTTAACCACCTTGCTTTAAATTTGATGAATAACAGCGAGGTTCTCAGACGGCTCAAAAGTATTCACGTGTTGGATCTGATGGAGGAGATGATAAGCTTTCCATGTTGAACAATTATGAGGTTATGAATAATTTAGGGGATTGTATGTTCCTCGAACGGTTTATACTAGATTAATTATGATAATAATATAGTTGCCGTTTACTATTATTCTGATTATGAGTTGTTTTCTTTCTGCTCTATGATTATTTATGTGTTGATTACCGTTACCATTTTTATCTTATCGTTATTTAATTATTCCGATTAGATGTTGATTACTCCCAGCCTATGGAGAGGAGTAAATTTTTTTTATTTAATATATAATTATTTAACATTATTATTTTAATTATGTTATTTACTTTCTGGACTCTATGATTACTTATTTGTTTATTATCATTTCGATTGTTATTCCAGTTACACATTGATTAGTTCTGAACTTTACAATTATGTTCAAATCAATTTTTTAAGGTTACTTGTGTATTATTTTTATTATATGTTTAATATTTTTGTTCTTAAAGAATATCACTAGATGCTTCTCTTTCACGTAAATTTCACATAATATTTATTTAAGATTTCTTTTAAGATTTATGATTTATTTAAGGCAAACCGATTATAAATAAAGAATTAAAGCAAATTTTTTTTTTTTACAAAAACTCAAAAGTCATATTATAAAAAGTATCTTTACTTTTTTATTTATTATATTTTTTAGATTTTTATGCATATGATTATTAAATTTGTATCTGTTTTATGTTTTAAAAAAATGGTTTATTTACTGTTTCTTTTTTTTTTAATTATTTTTTGTTATTCGTTTTATTTGCTGTGAATGAGACTTCTTAAAAATAAAGTACGAAGTTTTCAATCTGTATGTTCAACAATATTTTTATCAAATGGTTTAAATTCAACTGACAGAAGACCACCAATGTGCACCCAACACTGTGGTGGTCACAGTGTTGGGCTGCCACCATTGTGCTGCAATGGAGACCCAACTGTCGCTGGGGTGAAAGCTCAGCGTGATTGCGATAGACGAGTCGCAACCTCCCAACTTGAGCCATGCGGACATCATCAGAGACTAGCGTCTCCATCAGACCCAACAGCCCTTCTTACAGCTACCTCATCTCACGCACATAAAATGGGAATTTTCAGGCTACCACTTCACAAATCCTAACAGCCTTTTTCAGGGCTACCATTACACAAATCCTAACAGACCTTTTCAGAGCTACCTTAAGGTCCTAAAGTTCCACGTGCCGTAGGAGAAATTCTGCGACAATACATGTATATATATATATATATATTTCCATCCACTTATGTAAAACTCAAAATTTTAATGATTTCCGTAATTGCAGTAAATAAAAAAGTTCTTTTATTGTAAAGAAAAATACACGCCATATAGTATTTTGTAACCCCGGGTGACCCCTTTTTTCATTCTGCACACTGAGTTGAATAGATTTTTACCAACAATAAAACTTTGAATTATTTATACAGTAATCCTATCATAATTATTATGAAATTGATATATGATGTAAGTATCTTTTACAAATATTGTATTATACTTTCTTTATTTCTGAATTATTTCTAAAAGACTTGTTTATATTCATAACAGTTAATTATCATGATTTCTCAAAGCATATTATTTATTTGCTCTCTTAGTAGCAACAGAATGAAATCTAACAATTAATATTACATATTATAAGGTATTATTATTAATTTTTTGTGTGAAAATAATGTCAATCCTGATTAATATTTCAGAACCTTGTCATTAATTATATATGTATTATGCAACATTATCACTTAATACTGCACTGGATTAGACTACCGTATAGCATATATATCTTATGATTACTTGTATATTATATAATCCATTAAGCATTTATAATAATACAAATATTCAATTACAGTCTATGAATATATTATGTAAAGGTAATAATCTATAAAGAGCTAAATGTGCTTTCAGTGTTATGTATGTTTAAGTAGGTTAGAGATGTCAATTTGATTGTAGGGTGTAAGGGCAATTTACGTCTACTAGTTTATCCCGTCAACTTATCCAGAAGGCAATTTACTTCTGTTAATCGCTTTCAATCTAAATTGATAGCAGGAATAATATAATAGTCTACAACAGTAGGTTTTGTTATAAATAAATTTCATCTTTTTATGTTTTTTTCTATTTGTACATACAATGCAATGGGGTAAACGTTTTGCTTATGGTGTTGGTTAAAGACTAAAATAATCATTTATAGATTATTACTATGTATTTATTTTAGAAACATTCATCCAAAACATAAATATATATATATTTATGTTTATGTTTATGTGTCTGTGTGTGTGTGTATTTTAGATTTTTCTTCATAATTTTTCAACTCGATGGAAGAGGTTTCTTTTGGCTTAATGATCTTTGACAGTGGTTAAAAATTCATAATGTTGGATCTCTTCTGAGGCTGGTTCAGATTGAAAGTAACTACAGTAAATACAAGATAGCATGATAAGAAATCTACGTATTAAAATTTTCCTTTGTATATGTCTCTGCAAATCTCCCTATCTAGTTTTTCTTCTTCAGCTGTTTACAACTGTAATACGACTGAAAGCTGAAATCACTTATCATCTCAAAACTTATGGTTTGTAATTTTTAATCGTAATTCATATGTGATTTAATATAAAAACGTCACAGCATAAAAGCAGACGAAAATAATTTGTGGACAAACAAAGGAGAGAGTTAATAATAATTACGACTGTCTGTCATTGAAAAGGGACAGCCATTTTATGACGGTGGTGGTATTCTCAACGTAGTAGATTTACTCGTAGCTAGAGTTAAAGATAAGTATGCACTCGCTCACGTAGTCAGCCGCTCCTGGGTATAATTAAGGCAAAAAAACTGCAGAGGAATAAACTATACACTCTAGTTTTCTGTGGGTGTTGTTGAAGAGGACGATTGCGGAGGGCGATTCTCATAATCGCGTAATTACCTCTTCATTGTGGACGCTTTTGGACAGGTTTGAAAAGACATGGGTGCAGCTGAGAGGGATTCCGGACATATGTGTTTGTTTGTCGTGCTTGCAAGAGAGATGTTGGTTACGAGCAGAGATACCACCCATAACGTGGAAACGGTTGTTGTATCTGCCGAGGGTAGAGTATATTCCGCCGTGCTTAAAAATGTCAAGAGGGACTTGAGAGTGCAGAGGGACTTGAGAAAGGGCCCAAGGGAGGGATAGGAAATAAAAGTGAGAGAGAATAAGGAAACTTCCGGTACCATCAGAAAGTTGATACAAAAGAAACTCAAGGACGCTAAAGTGGTGAGCAAAATAAAGACCTCAGAGACGGCTTCGATCAGGATTAGATATGTGTGTCAAGATACCGAGACCAAAGAAATAGACTCCGGAACCCCTGTATACAAATCCAACTCTGTGCCGATTACCACGTCGAAGAGGGCTGTCTTCGTACAGACAAGGGACATGGTTGTTTGGGTAGTCGGAGTGGCTGCGAAGACGCTTTGTGCTTTAAACAGGTTACGAATCGGGTGGATGCACTGCAAGGTTGAGACGTGAGCGGAGGAAGCAAGGTTTTTCAAATTTTGGGGCAGCAGTCACATGGCTGCAAGATGCAGTGATTATAACAGAATGAGCCTATGCTTCAACTGCGACAAGGAAGGCCATCAACCAAGGACTGTAAGGCGAAAGCAAATGCTTGGTTTACGCAGATATAGGGCATAGAATCGGGAAAAGAGAATGTACGAAGACTGGAAGCGCGTTTAACGGGGAGGCATCTAATATGTAAAGTATGAATTTTTTACAAATTAATTTAAACAGGAGTGTCCTTCCGCCGCATGATATTCTGGCGAAAGTAGCAAGGGGCAAAGGTGTCAACGTGGCTATATTGTCCTAGCCAAACCCCGACCAAACCGCCAAACAAGGAGAATAGGTGAGAAGTGGATCGTAGATTTTAATAACAACTGTCCTATCTGTACTATGACGCGTGTCCCTATTATTATGTACGAGGAGATGTTGGTGGGGGATATATACATACAGCGAACGGTAGAGGGGGGGGTGGTTTGTAGCAGTTACATATCCTCAAAATGCCTTTAATGATTTCTAGGAGGAGTTATTAGACTCTACCGGGGGAATCAGTACGGGAATTATTATATCCGGCGACTTTAATTCGAAGAATGTGGCATGGGTTGCATCTGGACGGATACGAGGGGCAGAAGGCTAATAGAGGTGATGGACTTCAGGGGCTTCGTATGTCTAAATCTTGGATATGTTGCAACGCTTGTCCGATATGATTATGGTATCATTCTAGACGTAATGTTCTGTTTGCGACAGAAGATATTTTCAGGATGGCTGGAGTATGAAGACGGTTAACCGAAGAGTCATTGAGCGATTACCCGTATATGTATTTCGAAGTGCAGTCTGCATCCCTTGCCACGGAAGTTAGTGGTGAAAAAGGGAGGTTCTCCTTAAAAAAAAAAACACAGAGTTTTTCAGGAGCAAAGTTGCGGAGTTGAGCCTATGACTTATTGGAATATGGTTAACGTGCCCGAATCTACATGCCAAGCAGTGAAGCCTGTCCTAGATTCTGGTAAGAAGAAGCCAGTATACTGCTGGTGTCCAGATGTCGCGTCTAAGAATATCGTGTGCAAGAGGGCGAGGAGGAGTTACATTAGGGAATATAGAAGAAACTGTGGCGGTGGTAAGCAAGAAGCGTGGGAGGCGTATCGCGCAGCCAGAAAAAAGGTTCAATGTAGCCATCTGGAAGGCGAAAAGGGGAGGTACAGGGCTCTGTGTAGGGAGGTGAATAGAGATCCTTGGGGGGACGTATCGCATCGTTGTTAGGAAGTTTCATGATACCCTCTTTACGGGTTGTAGGCTGGAGCGCAAAGAGAAGTTGGTCACCGACGAAGTGAAGAGTTTCACCTCGCAAAAAGTGATGCGGGTGGCTGGCAGACTCAGGGTCAGCAAAAGCTCGTGGCCGGACGAGGTGCCGGTTGAGATAATCAAAGTGCTTGTGGAGGCAGCACCCAGCTAGTGGCAGACTGCATGAGCGGCAGAACTGCAGGAAGTCGGGAAGACCTGCCCAGGACTTCTCGGATTACCGGCCGATATGCCTGTTAAAAGTGAGGGGTATGATTTTCAAGCAACTGCTGCTGGCTAGATAAAAAGAAGAAATCAGGGAGGGTGACGATCCGGAGGATAGCCAATTTGGCTTCCGGAGGGGCAGGTCTAATTTGGACGCCGTTAGTAGGGTCGTTACATAGTGAGAGACGCTCTTGTAGGAACGCGTAGAATCAAAAAAATGGCTGGCCTCATCCTATTTGACGTTCAACTCACTCCCTTGGCGGAAGGTCAAGGATGCATTGAAAGAGTGGAAGGTAAGCGCGGAGTTAACGAGGATCCCTTGTAGCTCTCTCTGCACTAGATCTATTGTGAAGATTCCGAAGGAGTGCGTGTGCGTAAGAGCGTCATGGCGGGTGTTTCTCAAGGGTCAGTTCTGGGTCAGTTTCTGTGTAACGTAGGCTATGACTCGGTCCTAAGGTTGCGGCTGCCAGAAAATGCGGAGACCTGATGAATCGCACCAGGATGTGGTGGAGAAGGCGCAGGCCATCATCTTCGCTAGCAGGAGGAGGAGATTATCTTTAAATTACAAGATGAGATCATCGTTACGCTGCCGGCAGTTAAGTGCCTGGGGATTTGGTTTTGGACAAAAGATTGACCTACTAGGTACATATCAGAGAAACTGCCACGAAGGTAGAGAGGACAGTCTGAGCCGATTTTCTCAAATACTGGGGTCAGCGGAAAGAGGGGTCACCCACCAGGCGAGGGAGAATCTTCTTCCATAATGGCAGAGGAGGTGAGACATTTTCAACAAAGGGGCCTCGATCAGGAGGCTGCTGCCTGTAAAGGGTTGGGTGTGCAGGAATTTGGAGGAGCTGGATTACTCTCTCTCCCAATTCTTCAGCGGTCATGGTGTTTAAATTCTTACTTCTTACTGTGAAGGAAAGAAGAGATACCAGTAAGTCTGGGTATTACTCAGTGGAGGTGGGCACCGCCGAGCACACTATCTTGGAAGAAAGTAAAAGAGAAGATTTTGTCCGGTTCGGAGGTCATATCTCCCCGGATAAAATAGTTGAAAACATACTCCGAAGCATGAGGTAATGTAGGATCGTGTTAGGTTTATAATGTCCTTCTTGTCCAGGAAGGGGGACAACCTGTGAAATTCATAATAGAATTCGTGTAGTAGTTAGTTTCATAGTGTAATTTGCGTCAGGTTGTTGATCGTGTTGTTTTTGTTAGATTTTTTCACATTTTCGCATGAACTTGTTGATGTTAAAAAAAGAGGAAAAAATTAAAAAAAAAAAACAGCACCGTAGTGTTATGCCGTGTGTATTTTTGTAGTGTGTGTAGTTGTATCTTTTAGTGTAATTAGTGTATTTTCATACTTCTTATAGTGTAATTTGCTTTTCAGGAGTTATCTAGCAGATTTTTCATTGTAATTTGCGCTTTTTTGCATACCTTGTTACAGTATTACCGTCGTGTTGCGTCGGCTCGTTTATCGTTTCTGTATTTTGGATTTGTTTACTTGTGTTTTAGTGTGATTGTGTCTACGTTAGTATCCTTAGCGAATACCCACCTGTGGGTCAAAGGGCTAATTAAAAATAATAATCATTATAATTTTTTTTTTTTTAATCGTGTTGCAGTTGTGTATTATATATATATATATAATATAGTTACTGTAGTTTTATAGTAATTTAGTATTGTAATCTTAAGTCTTTGTGGCTTGTTGTTGGTTTTAACTATCGTTGAAGCTAGAGTGAACCAGTCTGGAGCCTGCTTACCCTGGTCTTATGTCTAATAGTGGTTCTGGGGTATGCAGGATTATTCCAAACGGGAATGGTTCTAGTCGATAGTCTGCTGGTGGCGGTCGAAGAAGATCATTTATAGGAGCCCGATACTCCGTGCGTAAATGCATTCCCATCTTCCAAAAAAAAGAAAAAAAACAGTGGATAAGTAATCATAATATTCTGTTTTCATACCTCATGTTGAAATCCGAGTTGTATGATCTATAAAATCAAAACCGAAAAAGCTTACATACAAAATTATAAAATTTTATTAGTACGTGAACATTCAGTACTGAGATTACCACCGTACCATCGCAATTAAACCCTATTGAAGAATGATAGGAATTTAAATGGAATGCTGGCAGTCATAATATTGATACTGCGATGGAATTCATCAGATATGTTTGCGATATAAATTTACAACCATGTAGGTTTCTAAGTGGGAATGATATTATAACCATGTTGAAAACATTGAAATGCCCATTAAAGGAAAATAAATATTCACTAGATAATACGGTAAAGTATTATATTATAAACTTAGATGATGATTCATCATATAATGGCAGCAATTAACCAAAAATAAAAATTAATTTAAATTTTTTTAGTAAAATATACTTACTCCGTATGAAGAGATTTCAAAATAAAATTTATTTTAACTTTCGTTTAAAATAGGTAAAACTATACTGTTTGTTTTTTTATTTCACTTTTTTTTAATTGAACAATTTATTTTTGGTTCTGTAAATTAGTGTAATTATTAAAGAAATAATTTTAAAAAAAATTCATTTCTATTTAACTTTTAAACAGCTGTTAATATAAAATATCAAACAGGGAAGATAAAAACCAAAAAAAAAGAAAAAAAAATTTACGCTGCCTAATAAATGATATTAATCACATCAAGGAATTTTTATGATCTTACCAGTATTTAACAGTTTTTAAAATTATACTATATTTCATCATATTGTCTGAACTTAATATTTTTCTTATAGTACCATATTCTCAACAGGTAACCAATCACCATTACGATTTCCAATCATCATCACATGCAGTGCATACAAAACAGCATTTTAGTATTATTTAAAAGTGAATTTTTTTATTTTCTCAACAAAATTACTACCTAATTCTGAAGGGAAATTTTATTATAAGATCATAAAAATTCCTTGATGTGATTAATACCATTTATTAAGCAGGGTAAATTTTTTTCTTTTTTTTTTTTCTTTTTATTTTTGCTGTTTGATATTTTATATTAACAGCTGTTTAAAAGTTAAATAAACATATTAAATATTAGGAAAGAGATAAAACTTATATGTAAACTTTCTATTTGGTATCCATTTACTTCTAACGCCTTTCGGAACTCTGTTAAACGTGTTAAATGTTAAAAGATACCGTATCGAAAGTTCACGTAGACGGTTGTAACGTATTAAATTAATTATCAATTGTGACTTGGATAGATTAAGATTAATTTAAGGAAAAAAGTATCTGATTTAAACGTGAAAGCTTTTATTAAAATTTAAAATACCAATTTGTTATGCTAAATTAATTAGATTCACGCTAAGAAATTAATTTTTATTTTTATTAAATATCTGCTAAAAAAGTTATAAAATATCATATCACCAAATATTTACCATAATTTTTTTAAACGTTTCAGTTTCTAAATTTTTTTTTTTATAATCTGATTTATTATTATTTATCAAACTAAAAATGCATCAATTCATATTTTAAACTAATATGCTCTATAAACTAATTAAAATCATTGTTTGTTCAACATTGTAAATAATCATTGTAAAAATCGTCCAAATCGTTGTTGTCATTGCATTTAACTATTTTTTACGTATACGACGTATTTATGAAATAAATTTTATTATTCCATCCAATCAGTAATATGATTGCTATTCGTCAACAACAAACGGCACAAAATATTATTATTACCCTCATGATAAAACTTAAATCTTATTTTACTACTTAATTACCGGTAGAAAGCACAAAAAAAAAAAAATTGGACTACATATTTTTTTAAAACAACTATACAAATTTCTGTACTTCGGTAAAGTGTGTTAATGTACTGTGAAGTATAATTAAAAACATAATAAAATGTATTATTCTAGAATATAAGAACAAAACAGTTTAGCAATGATGAAAATTTACCGGTCACTCTGTACAATCGGGCATGAAAAGTGTTTTCATATTAAAAAAAAATTTTGTTTCTAAAAAGTAACTAATAAAATGACACGAAAAAGATTACTGTAAATTTTACTAGCTCTTAATTTGGCACCAAATTCACAAATTTTAAAAATAATTAATGTTTTGCAACAATATTTATCAAATAAATAGGTTACTAAATTATCTAATAGTAAGATTCTTTTATCACGTATGTAACAGTAAATTCAGCTGCCTAAGAAACGTGTATACGTGAAAAGGGGTCTTTGTAACAGTTAGAAAAGGTATTAACGTAATATTGAATGATATGTTTTGAGGGCTTATTTTCATTATGTTTATATACAAAAAAAATAATAATATATATATATATTTTAAAGGTTTTTTTTTTTTTTAATTTTTAACTGAAATATAATATTGAAGTGGGTTATTTAACCCATTATTCTCTGTTATCCCTTCCATTGTAAAAAAAATACAATTACATTAGATATTAAAAAATTAGAATATAAACTTTTATTGAATACCATTAAAACTTTTTCTATTAAGTCATTTTGATTTTTCCCTAATTGGAACATAACTGAAGTGTCACAATTTTCCAAAGTGTCTTTTAAAAGAAGTATTTTATTGTATTTATGTTATAACTTTTACAACTTTTAAACTTCACTTTTGTGAAGGAAAAAAGTTTACGGCATTAGTTTCTTGATTAAAACAAATAATAAAATTATTTTGCTTATTATATTTTTAAAACAAATAAAAATAAATAATATGTTTTAATTAGTTCATTATTACTATTATTTTATTAAAGATAGGAAAGGAAAATTTTCGTAATGAATAATTTGTAATTTTTTTTAATATTGCTTTCATAAATTTTATTGTGTAATATTCTTCTGAAAAGAAGATATTTTCAAAAATATTTTCAGCTTGAAATAAAAAACCAATTATTTAAGTAATATTTCAGGAAAACGCTAAAAAATATTATATATATATATATTTATATATTACTATTCTTCAGGGATTATATTGTTTTGAGATCTGTAGTTACATGTTTTGAGATGTTTATTATTTGGCGGGTATAATTTTTTTTAAATTTATTTATCTTCAGATTTGCGAATAAATTTTTTCTGTAAATTTAAAGAATATCATCCTCATTCATTCATCACGTTTTTACATTTTATCTTGGCTCCATATTTTTCAAGTTAAGAGTAAAAATGAGTAACTCGTAATTTTAAGATTTTTTCCAGAATCATTTGGAATTTTGGAAAATTCAATAATGTCTAAGCATTTTAAGTGAAATCGTTAATTTTTATTTTAAAAATTATTTAAAATTTTTAACATTATATCATTTTTATATAATTTTATTTTTTTATAACACAAAATAAATATACCAAATTATGTTTACGTTGTGTATGTTACAGAAACAATTTTTTTTATAAAATGTACTAGGGTAAAAGTAAATTATTTTAATTATCAGAAAACTGACTTTATTTTACTGTCATGTTGTCATGATGATAATCTTTTTTTAAAACTATAATCAATATTTAAGCAACCTTTATCATGTGAAATTGAAAATTAAAAAGTATACCCTAGTTACAGTAACCGAAAGGCTATAGAGATCACTGAGTTAAAACATAATTAACACATGAAGTTAGAACAAATGTTACATTTATTACTTATTTTTAATCATCTGTATATCAGTAAATATTTTTAATTTGTTTTCTATCTATCTTTGATACATCAATCTATCTTTGTACCATATTTATCTTCATTAGCGATCTATCTTTGTATTATAATTTTCTTTTCATAATAAATTTATTTTTAAAAAGTCTGACCACACAGTTGTCAGCGTTTTTATCGTCACGCAGCTTTTTTCTGATTTACGGCTTACACACATAAACGCATACAAGTTAAATTAAAATATCTATCATTTTATTTAAAAGTAATATTTTTTGTTTGTTTTATTTAACGATTCTAACTGAAGCGCGCGCGCATACCGTATTTCATTCGCGCGGGTATGGCGGTACTAGTGACCTTTTAAAATACATTTTACTCTTTAAATATTCTACATTTATTTAATTCTACCAGTCAGTTTTTTATAAATTTATGTGTGTCTTTACTGTTATGCGTCCTTCAATCTGCTTTTTGTTATTTCTCGAGGATTTATATAAAATTATGACCTAGTATCTTTTAAGTTATGATATTAGATGATTATATAATGTCATGAATAAATAATTTTGTAAAACTGTTACCTGTATTTACAGAAAAGGTAGTGTGGTTTGTTATTGTCTATTTGTAAGCACTGTTAATAGTTCATTCTGTGCAAAAAAATTAACGTCTTGCGTAATAATTCTCCGTTATCCAAAGTATTTTTTCTTAGTTTTAGTTAGTTAAATTCTCAGAATATGTTAACTCAGAATGTGAGTTAATTGTGCGGTATAGTTTTTAAAAGTACTTTATGCATTGCTTTTCTCCGTGAGACAAGTCTCTTTTTGGATGATTAATTACATAATGGTAATGAAAGTTTTCGTTTTATTAATATTCAACTATTGTACGTTTCTTTATAAGGTTAAGGTGACATTTCTTTAGTTTTTATGTAACAGTGCCTGTAAAATAGTTGTAGAAAAGCGTTATTTTGTACGACACGACTATATATGGTAAAAGTTGTCCAGCTTTATTTTAAAATCGTCTTGTATTCGAATGGCTTTTGGTTCCATATTCAACGAACATGTAGGAAAAATAACAAAAATTCATATGTAATGCATAAAAAAGAGTGCGAGAAATATAACGGTAAAGATCCATCAACGTAATACAAATTTGAGCAATTAAATCCTTCTAGAAGATATCTTGTTAAAAAAAAAGAAAAAAAAAACTTGCAAAACTTTTAGATGTTTAAAATATTTTCTAAATTACTTTTAAAAATTATAATCGTAAATTTAACAAGAATATTCACTTTTCTACAAACAATTCTGTTAACAATTTCGTTTTAAGTCAACAATGTATTTTATATTTTATTTTTCTGTTATTTTTAAAATGTAGTTTTTAAAAACTTCCATTGATTAAATATATACTGATAAATGTAAAGGGTATTATTTACTTTTTTATATCACAGTAATCTCTTTTCTCATCTTATAATTAAAAAATAAATAAAAAATAACATCCTTTAATCGCAATTCCATTAACGATATCCAGGAAATCATTACGTTACAATCCCTTATTTTTTATTTATTGTTTTTTAAATATTGCTAAAAAAAATTAATGAAATTTTTATTCTCTTTCAAATATAATACTAACCTTTTTTCTCATTTTCTATGATTATTATTATTTGTTAACGTAACAATGTCTTCTTGTTTTAATATTCTTAATAAAGTTTTATTTATATAATAAATATTTAATTTTAATAATGAAATTAAAATTGTAAGTAATACATACATGAAGATTAAATTCAATCACTTATCTTAATTCATTTAATGCACTTAGTTTGCATTTCATGAAAATTCACGTAACAATGAGTACAATGAATTTTTATAATTTTTTGTTAAACATTTTTATTTTTATTACTATTATTATTATCATAATTATTGTTATTATTAAATAAGTGTAATGGAGTGAACTGTTGTAAATTTATTTGAAAAAGAATAAGTTAAATGAAAAATTAACGCAGTAAAAAAAAAAAGTTGAAATGACTAGCTCACGTCTGCCGCGCTTTCATACAAACCAAACCGCCTCAAGCAGCACTAACTTAATTAACTTTGATTGTACAAACCAACTATTGCTCCACGTTTTAGTAAAGGTACGGATTTAATAACATTTTCTCTATTTGTTTAATCTCTTTCTTGAAATAACATCTCATGAATTCCAATTAATCTATTAACAAAATGCTTGTATTTAAATATAATATAAAAAAATTTAAACACTTTTTTTTTTTACAAATCATTGAAACTGCATTCAAATTAAAATATTTTACGAAGAGATATTTTTTACTTTTAAAATATGTAAATTTTTATTTTACATTTAAAAAACTGAAAACTCAAAGAAAAAAACAAGATTAAAAAAATTATTAAACTAAAATTCTTTTAAATCTTTTTTTATGTATTGTTTATGAGCTGTCGTTTTTTTGCTGAGAATTCGCTGAGTTTGGAATCTACATTAACCGAGTACAAGACTAGAATTTCTCCACTACTACTACTACTACTAAATTACTGTAAAACAGAACAACTTTCAGGACATTCGTGTGCGTAATATTTAATAAACTTTAATAACGTTTTTCAACAACAGTTTTATGGTGTACAGTTACACGGTAATTAATGAGACATAACCTTAACTTTACAGAGAAGTATACATAAGTAGAATATTAACAAAGGGCAAACTTTCACACACACTTAACTAACTAAAATTAACCTAAAAAATACTTCGAATAACGGAATACTAATATGTATTACGGAACATTAATGTATAGGTACATTATCTTTTGTGCCCAGAAAAACGAGGTATTGTACTACAATAAAAGATTGCTATCTTATTTGTAAGCCGTACAAGACAATATAGGAAACAGTGATATAAAATTATTATTATAGACATTAATTAATTAGTTAATATGATGTTAACGACATTACATCATAATGTTATATAAATTTACGAGAAATGCCATAAAACGTAGCATGACTCAAGACAGAAAAAATCTTCTATTTTAAAACATATTTTATTTATTTTGAAGAACAGTTTGATTTCGCAACCTGAAACTTGACCAAGGTAATCCAGCAAAATATAAATTGTATTATTTTTTAAAACTCAAAGAATTCATTTATCCAGCGTATAAAGATTTTTCAGAATTAAAACTAAATTTATTTTCAACAAAATAATGTTTAAATTTTAATTTATTTTAAAATAATATTCTAAGATTTTTTTCTACTCTAATTACTAACGACATTAAAAATGTTTTCTATAATTATTTTTGCGTAATCAGATGATATTTTACTTTTAAAATTTTACGACTTAAAAAATTTCGTAATTCTACCAGCAAGTATTTTAATGTACTATCAACTTAAGTATTACTCAAGTCTGAATTCAAATATTGAGACAATTTATTTTAAATTGCTTTTTACACGGCTACTCCATATAAGGAGTGTTATGTATTAGACCTTTTATGTATTGTTTGTCCCCCTCTGTAACTTCATTGATCCAACCAATTGCAGCTAACTTTTGAGGACTAACATGTCTTCGCTCGGGAAGTAACACAGGTTATCGTAAATTTCCTTATGTAAACGTAGAGCCCTGCAACGGGACAAATTTTTTTAAATACGCAACTATCAGATTTTAATGACGGTATTCCATAAAATGATAAAAAAGGAATTCCTTTGGCCTTTTGTAATTTTTTCAAGAAATTTATTGTTCTGGAAATAAAGCGAAATATGTCCTCCACAATGCAGCACGGCTAGCACCGGCTTGCGCGCTCTATGTTGCCGTTATGCACTGCAATGCTGTTCTGTTAATGATGGAATATGAAATGTCACAACTCGTGCGTGATACCTGTACCTAATATCACTATACGACTAGTTATAACCTGTGTGATATCCTTACCTCTTGTTAAATACTAAATTTAAAATAATATTTATGAATTTCTACTTACATACATTATCACTCAAATTTCTGTTAAAAATTTCTGTTGAAATAGCACATTTCTTTCTTTAAAAAAAAAAAAAAGAAAAAAAAGAAAAAGTTATATAGTATCGTATTTAGAGGTATAGATAAAAGTAATGAAAATAACAAAAAAAAAAAGTAAAAAAATTATTAAAACTCATAATACCCGATTACTAACTGCCCACATTTATGAAAAACAAACAAAAACCGTTAAACCAGTTTTTTTACAAGCATTTTCTCAGGATACAGTAACTTAATCTGCACTGTGAGAGTTAATATAACTTCTACATTTGATGTTGTTGTCAAGCACCTGTATAGTCTACAGTATATGAGATGGTGACTTTAATGGCCTCCACATTTTAAGATTAAAAGGCCATCCCATGATACCTTGAAAAATGATAGTCCCTAAAATCACCATCTTATATAGCCTGCACAGGAAGCCAACTACAACATAAAATATAGAAGTAATATTAAGTCTCTCATTGCAGACCAAATTACTGTATCCTGGAAAATTCCCGTAAGAAAAGAAAGAAAAGCTCTTTTAATGATTTGTTGTTCGTTTTTCATAATTATTCTAGATAAATATGTACAATTAACATGCGGGTTTTTTGTTTTTTAATAGTTATTTATTTACAGTTATGAATTGCCAAATAGTATTTAAAATAAATATTTGTAAATAATTGATGGAACTTTTTTAAACGCAAAATTATATTGTCATATTAAAGGTGAGTTTTGTTATTTATTGACATGTTGGTTGGGTATTATTATTAATTCTTAACCTTAATAAAACTTTATGTCATAATTAGATCCTAACGTGTAATATAAAATTATTTTAAGGCAATTTTTCTCCATAATTACAGGGAAAACATTTAAGAATATTATTGAATTTGAGGCGATCGTGTTTTACTTTGGATGACAGTTAATAAACATCAAGTTTACGAGTATACATTTTTTTTTTCAAGACCTCTGTTAAAAACAGAGACTTTTTCACTTGTCCGTGATAACCGCGAAAACTACTGCACCAATTATTACGGAATTTTAACCATTTCTTATAGCCACCGGAATGTTTATTACTGTTCAAACCTTACTCATAAATCTCATAAATTAAAAAAAAATGTATAAATAATCTAGAATATCTTTTACCAAATTTAATTTTGTTATCTATGTTGATCTTCTATATCATTATCATTGTTTACTTTGATCGTTCTGTTTGTTATTATCGTCGTCTTCTTCAGACAGTTATTATATGATTTACTAAATTATTATATGATATTACTAAATTTAATATCATGCCGGTCTCCGTAGCGCAAGTGGTAGCGTCTTGACCTTTCATCCGGAGTCTCGGATTCGAATCCCGGGTAGGCATTGCATTTTCACACATGCTACAAAAATAAACCATCACCATCACTCTGATGAAATACCTGACGGTGGTCCCGGATGTTGAAGTAAAAATTAATATCATACAATATGAATTTGTATTGTACCTTAATATGCGTAAAAACAAATAAATTTGTTAATAAAATTAAAGGGAATGACGAGTAACATACATGTTCACGAAGTGATGGTTGGAAGAATTCTCAATCTCTATGTCGACTTCATCAGAAAGTTATTATTATGTTTTACTAAATTAAATGTCATTGTCTAATATGGCGATGAATTGCGGGAACTTATCCTCACGTAAACAATATAGTAAGCACTGTGTAGATTTTTACATCCTTACTAAAAAGTTCTATTAGGATAACCCAAACACATAATCGGCATAAACTCGACTTTCCATTTAATTTTAATATTTTCATAATAACTAAGTCGGCGAAGTCACAGAAAGAAGAAGTTCTAGAGCTACTAGAATTTATGTCAATAGACAACCTAAATCTACGCCAGAACGTTCTCAAAAAAGAAATAGCAACGTATATTCCCAGCTCATAATCGACTTCAATCCTCGAGGAAAATGTTAGGCCACAACTCAGCTTTTTATTACCACTCTGAAATGGACTATTTGAATTCAATAGATATTCAAAGAGATAACATGATTAGAATATGTTACCATTGCAATACCAATAAATGGAATGAGAAACTGCTAGACTTTATTGTGCTGGGGGCAAAAAGTAGTTATTGATTGAATAACTTCACCATTCTCCTGATTTCATTAAAAATTTGATTTTAGGAACGTATTCTTTATCTTAATATTTTATTTCTTCGGAACATTTGTAGGTAGTGATAACTTTGAGAGCCACTGTCCCCATATAATTAATAAAACATTATTCCAAATTTTTGAAGTTATATATATATATATATATAGCGCAGGCAAAGCCGAATTCTTGTTTGTTATGCCGAGAATAATTTTTATCGTAAATATAATTGAAATGATTAAATATAATTTCTACACCTATAAATAACGCTGAAAAATTAGAAGTAAAATAAACTTTGGTGAACAATGAAACTGACTTCAAAAATGAAAATTGAATAATTGTAACTATTTTTTTTAGATTAGGATTTTTTAAGTCAAATTACGAATTAACAACTACCAATAGTTTACCACTTAATTCGGCCCTTATTTAAAAGACTCCAAATTTTTAAAATTATCAATTTTTAGTTATCAGTAGGATTTGTAGGTAGGTTCCATTTATTTTAAATTAGTTTTAGATATATTTAAAGTTTTTATAGACTGAAATTTGTTATGTAGGACAAATGAAAATGACTTCTTCAGCAAACGCATTCAATTTTCCATCATTTTCATGAAGTGAAAAAGCTAGAAAATTACATTAGAATTGAAGAATATCAAATTATTTATTTAGCCAATCTAATTTTTCATTTTAAAAAATTCCATTTAATTTAGCAAATTGAAGTAAAACAATTCAGCAGGATCATCAAAGGAAATTTCCTCTGCATAATAAGAAATAAATAATCATCCAATTCGGCTAATTTGAAAAGCTTAGTTTCAACATACCTAAAGCAAAACATGCTGGTGGGTTTGAGATCCTTCTATTAACGTAGTGGACTGTAACTTAAAACTTTATGAAAATCCTTTTTCAGTATGAAAACGTTTAGGAGTAACCATTCAATATTTTTCGAGAAAATAACTTTTAATATTTATGATTACTTTTTATTGCATATTAGTGAAAATTATCAAAAAATCATAACTTGAAAATTTAAATGAATTTCGTTTGTTTTATATTATTGTTATCGTAAAAAAAATGAAACTTCTTTTAGAAATATTGTAAACTGCTTTAATATATCACCACGAGTATAGAAATATAATACAGACGTGCAATTTAATAATATGTATCAAACCACAGTTTGATAGAAACTTATTCTAACATGATATACTGCTTTAACAAAACTTTTATCATAAAATTAATACTAATAACTATTAAATTAAATGATATAAAAATAATATGTAAAATTTATTTATAAAAAAATCAATATATTTTATCTAAAGATATTAAATGATTAGAAATTATTAACAAAATAAACAATCTTTTTGTTTTTGAGTAAATCATGAAAATAAAACAATCATGAAAATTTCTATATATAAAAAAATAAAAAACCATTAAAGTTAAAAAATTCAAACTTAGAATTAATTCGAAAGAAAAACAAAATACTTTTAAGTAAACCAATGAAATTAAACAAAACTGCATTAAAATATTCTTATAATAATAAATAAACATGAAAATTGTAAAATATTTTTTTTAGTTCAAATAAAACAATAATATTCAAAGAGATGCATAAAAAAAAAAAAAAAAAAAAAACGATATTTAACAAACTAAAATTACTTTGTAAAACATTGTAAAGAAAATAATATTCATTGTTAATAATTGACATAAAAATTTAACACATTTTTTTAGCATTTTCCAATTATCTGGAACCGTAAGTCAATTTCATTACAATAAATTATGGTAAATATCTCAAATAGTACACCTAAGTATTGAATAAACAAGTATAAACACCGATCAGTCTAAAGAAGATTGGTCAAGACCACAACATAAAAAGAAGACACAAAGAAGTAGGTTATTTCTTCTATTAAAAAAAGGATCACAAAAAATAAACCAGATGAGGATACATAATCAAAATAAACAAATAAAAATAAAACCATATTGAAAAACAAAAGGAAAAATTTTGGTAAAACATAATGTCTCATTCAATCACTAACTATACTGTTAAATACCGTCAAGCAGATGATTGATTTTTTACCAAAACTAGGTCTGAATGCTTTTTTTTTTAAAAACGCACTGGTTAATGGCGGGTTAAATCCTTCTTGAATAAAATTAACATTGTAAATTAAGAAAATTTTTAAAGTGATTTTATTGTGTATATTCTTTTTATATATCGTTATTTGTGTTAAATCATTATTGTGAAACTTTCAGAATTTTAAATAGAACAAAATTTAAATAATTTATTACGAATTTTTCTTTTTTTTTAGGAATTATTCCTTATTGCATATTTTCATCCAGTTAATGTACAATCCTTTGATTAAGTACAAATAATTTTCCTTCCTAGATTAAATTTATTTAAAACTTAAGTGGTATTTTTTTTTATTATTTGAAATGGCACAAAAAATTCAAGATAAGAACTGTTTTTTTTTTGTACCGGTTTTACATACAACATTCGATATATTTGTATTCAAATGTTTAAAATATCATTATTATGGATATTAGACTTTGTTACTATCGTAATATGACTAGAATAGACAGTTTTTGAAATTATTAAGTTTCTAAATCGCAGATCGTTCCAATATTAAAAAAAAGGTGTGAGTTAAGAATCTCAAACTTTAAATCTGTTAAAAATCTACGAGTGTGAGAGTTTTCAGACAAAAAATGACGTTAATAAAATAATAATGTAAATATGTCAGACAACTTTAGAAATTAATTAATATTAGTAAGTACGTTTTTAACATGATAAAAGTTTCATTAATTTTATTCTTTACCGGACGTTTTACTCCAAAAAATAAATATTATGAGCAAGTGCACATTTATTTCAATATAATTTTCATAAAAATACTTCTTAATAAAATAACCTTTATTAGAAAAAATAATCTTCTGTGAATTGCGCGTACTAACAATTTTTTTTTTGTCTTCAGTCATTTGACTGGTTTGATGCAGCTCTCCAAGATTCCCTATCCAGTGCCAGTCG
>JAAAKQ030484831.1:5648-22003 GCA_010016005.3 Zanna intricata
CGATTTCATCGCACTGCAATTTTTAACATAGCTAAATAAATTTATTTTATAAATAAATAAATAAATAAATTTATTTTGCATATACATTACTTTTTCTATTATATTTTAAGATATTTTAGTCTGTATCTGGTATATTTCTTACTTTATTGAATAGAAAATCGGTGTGTTTAACAAAAAAAGAAATATAATAAAAATTTCATGTTACATAATAAACTGTAAAAGTATTTTTCCATATTAATAAATATCAAAATGATGAAACTATCTGAATGTCAGAAAACTTATTCCTTACAACATGAATAGCAATCCTCAAAATTGCTGAATTTTTATAATAAAGTAGGCTTTCTCAGAAATTATCATGATTTTTTTTTTTCAGTTAATTCACTAAAAATGTTACTAATATTTTCATTGAATAATATTAAGATAATCATTTTCTTATAAGAATACTTTTTTCTCTAGATTCTTATTTTAGTATTCAAAATTATTTTTTTCATAAAAATTTACCATTCTGATTGCTTGGAATGCACTCTGTACCTTTTTTTTATGGAGTAAAGGTACTATAAATAGTAAAGTTAATTGCGAATACGTTTTTCACGTTACATATTGCTTAAACTTTCAGAGAATTGGATTTTTTTTTAATATAGAAAATCTTAAATTATTTTCACTTTAATAGACATTTAGTAAGATAAACTTGAAAAAAGTGTTATTTATAATTTAACGAAAAAGTAAATAAAAACGATTAAATACATAATATACAAGGAAATATTCTTTCAGAAAAACATTTTGGAATTATAATCTATTTTTTTTTTTCGTATATCATAGATGTATAAAGTAAGTACATTTTTGTAAACGAAAAATTATTAAAGAAAATTGAAATTAAGAAAGGACCAGCAAAACTAAGAAATTAAATTTCTACTCATAATCCTTCAAGAATTTATGGTGTATAAATAAGTTTTTTTAAATATAATTTAAACGTTAAGAAAATAAATAAATAATAATAATTTATTTTATCTTTAAATCTAAAAATTAGTTTACAAGAAATAACGAATTTGCCAGTTTTTATACATTTTTATTCCAACTTTTTCTATCGAAAAAAAAAAGAATCACTGTAGTTTACCTTTTACGTAATTTTATATTAATTCATTGTAAATGTATACAATAATCTATTCTTTATTTCTGAGCACAGGTGAAATAATACACGTAATTCTTATAAACATTTCTTAAACTAATATCGTTTATTAGTAAAAGTATTAAAAACTTTTCAAAGTTCACATTTAAAAAGTAATAAATCAGAAAAGCAACGTAGACTTTTTATTTATATTTTCTCTTTGTAGGAAATTATTTAGTTTGTTTTTTTTTTTGCCATAAAAAGTAATTCTTATAAGAAGTAATAAAAAAAAATGAACAATAAACTTCATTCCTATCTAAACTGTATAAAGCATATGCTCGCTTTTAATATTTTAAAGTTTTCTTTTTTTTTATTTATTACCTTTTTTTGTTTGTTTTATAATAAAACTGTTTCAAAGAAAAATTATATTAAACAGAATACCAAATCTCTCAATTCTATATTTGAATTACAATATTGAGGGATCCATTTTTTATGAGTAGGTAAATGTTGCTTGAGAAAGTAATATTAAAATCTATATTATTTAACTGTAAGAAAACATGAAAGAGAATTTTTAAAACATTAAAATAAAGTATATTTTAAATACTGAAAAAAAAAGGTTCATCAGTAATAAAAAAAAAAAAAAAAGAAAAAAGACAGAATAAAGTTTAAAGCCAGCACAAATTTAAAAGCCTACATAACTTAAAAAATGTCGTAAAAAATTATATTCCGCAGTAAAAAAAAAAAAAAATTACTTAAATTCATCTTCTAATCCACGTGCTAAAGGTTTCTTTGTAAAAAGGCAATGTAAAATAATACGTATATACTCGACAAAATCAAAATTTACTTTAATTGACAAATGATGTTTCATGAAGTTGATTTAATTCATCCAAACTACATAAATTTTAAAAAGTTTCTAATCAAGAAATTTTTAAAATATGCTTTGAGACTTTTTTTCACAGAAAAAGTTATAATTTTCTTTTTACTCACACATTATTATAAGGAGGGAAAAGATAACAGTTGTTTTAAATATCGAGTATCAATTGCTCAGAAAATTTATGAATTGTAGTAATGTTCAGATCGCTTATTTCTAGATCTGCTGATATAATGTGTTTATCATCATTTTACCCATCTTATTTTTCTCTTTTAAATAAATTTATAATAAGGATTCTAAGATTGTAGTAGTAATATAGGTGGTAACTAAAAAAAAAAATATAACATAATTCTGGGAACAAAAAATTTTATTAAGATATTATAATGGTTCTGACCGATTTCAAAAATTTAAGTATTTGGGCATGTTTATCTAAAATACAGTATACTTCAGATACGGTGCAAACTCTTACTTATTTTTTTATTCCTTATTCAGTAACTGTAGAAAATAATTTCCCTAAAGAAAAAAATTTTAATGAAGTCTTGAGTTAATTAACTCAAAAACCGTAACACTGTCAGTTTAAAATTTACCTCCCCCTTTAATTTAAATCTTTATAATTGATTTTACGTCAAATATTAATTGAATGTTAGTTCTACATTGCATGAATTTCTTGTACCATAATTTTTACTCTTAGAATATTAATAATTTATGAAAATATTTAACTGTAAACTACTGCGTTTTTCCTTTTACTGTTTTATGTATTCTGATTATTCTTTACGTAAACTGCAATTATTTAAAAAAAATAATAATCATCAAGAAAGTAAAATTGTAAATAAATAAAATAGATGGGGATCCAACCTCCATGAAATTCTTATAAAAAAAGGCAAAGTTTTTAACGATTTTCACATTTCTAAACATCTTACATATTGCGTAATTTATAAAAATCTCATTTTGTAAACGTTTTTGTAAAAAGTTATTGAAATGAATCTACTGTAAAATCCAGTTGAAAAAATTTTTTAAACTCATGTGATATTAAATAATCGAATAAATTTTGTGTTCTTTGTTCATTTTTTATGATAAGGAAAATTTACGATGTCTCAAATATATTTAATGAGACTGAATAAATGTTAACAGCCACAACATTTAATTTTATCAATCGTTTATGATAGAAAATTTAAATTGGTGGAATTGGTGGAAGGCAGGATAAACATAGGTATTATCCGTAATATTTCATATTAATTCACATAGCTAAAGAATTTAAAAAGGGTATGATTGATTTTATTACTTAAATTCTCTTTAAAAATATTGAAGAGATTTATGAATAGTTTCTTTAATTGATATCCTTTTTTTTCAACTTTTTCCTGGAGTCTCGAGTTGTTAATAAATAAATATTTATTTGTATAAAACTAATTACGATAGAATTATATTCCTTCTACATAGAATACTAAAAGAATTTTCTACAGCTAAATACGCAGCCTTTATAAAATAAAAGATATGATTATAAGAAATAATATAAAGCTTTTATTATACTGTACATAAATCTATATAACTTCTATTAAAACGACATTATTGTATGTCTGTCTTTCCGAAGAAATTGTAGCAGATCTGCTGAAACAGAGTATGGAAATTTATCGATTTAAGTGCATGTAGAAAATTATTTAAATTTCTATTTTTAAATTTCATAATTTTTGTGACTATATAAAATACGAGTATAAATATGCTTGATTGTATAGAAATATATTTTTAAAAAAACTATCAAAAAGTTTAATTAAATTGATGCACTATGTTAACATGATTAATTAAAAGAAAGTTTAAAGTAAATAACATAAAAAAAATTACTAATATGAACAGTATCTTAAATATTAAGAAATTTTTTTCTGAAAATTTAATACCTATTTTACAGATATTTTGTCTAAAAAAATAATAAAATTAATATTAATCAATTGTAGTAAAAATTTTTTTTTTTTTTTTAGTTCTGAAACTGAAGAAGTTAGTTTTTTTTTAGCTAGCAACAGCTGTAGTACTAGAGTAATTTCTAATTAAAAGAAGTAGTGATAGAATTTTCCAACTTCTCAAATATTATTTAAAACTTTTCATAACATTAATAGCCAGCCTCCGTGGCGCGAATGGTAGCGTCTCGGCCCTTCATCCGGAGATCCCGTGTTCGAATCCTGGTCAGGCATGGCATATTTCACACATGCTAGAATTCATTCATATCTCATCTTCTGAAGATATACCTTAATGGTGATTCCGGAGGTTACACAAAAAAAAAAAAATTAATTAATAATTTCTTACGTAAAAATTTCATTATTTTTGTATGATGTCACGCCAGCGCTAATGACATCGTTACCTGAATTTGAAAGAAATTTAATATTTAATCCTTAATAACCTAATTAGCTTTAGTGAAGAAATAAAATAATGAAGAATAATCATATTGTATAATTATTTCATCAAACGGCAGGTTTATGAATCAGATAAAGTTCTCTTTAATAATTTATTGAATATATTTTTGAGCTTTTATTTAACAAATTACTCAAAAATATTGAAAATTCCAACAATAAAATCTTTCTATAATCACTCTTTGAAAATAAGAAATTTAAAAAAATTCTTACATTTTTTGACTTATTTTTATCAACGGTCAAAATGTTTTAAAAAAAATCCATTTCTATTATGATTATATACACCGAGATAAAAATTGTTAAATCTATAATTAATAATGTATTACTTGTAAAACTATATTTATATTATTCAGGATATTTAAAATTTACTTATTTAAATTTAAACCTACAGAAATATTTTAAATTTCACTTGATGTGAGCAGCAATTTTTTTATTTATGACCATTACGGGTTATGTAAAACAGAGTAACGTAAAAGCGAATTAATGTAAAATAATATTAAAAGAAATTGCATATATAATTCAAAAATACTATATTTAATCAATTTCTTCAAGAAATTTGGTTAGTGAAGTCCTGTTAGAACTTAGAATTTTACAATAGTAGATCTAAAGTATACAAAATTATACAGAAAATATTCATGGAATGTCATAAGGAATAAAAATATGAGGATACAACGTCTTTCTTCATCCGTGGTCACAGGTTATTACCGAGTTATGTAAATACATAGCAGAAATGTTCTTCTTTATTCATGGAACGAATAAAATATAGCTCGTATTATTAAAAATGTGTTTATCTAGTCGTATATGACTAAAATATACTGTAGATCTTAAACTGCATTATAACTGTGTGTGTTAAATGTTTTTATTCCTAAAATATGATTTATCAATAAGTCCAACTTAAGCTAAAAATCATCTGTTTACAAGTTTTAAATTAAAATTTACATTAAACGTAAAAATATTTGGGTTTTAGTAGGATGTTAAAGACTGTTCTACATAGTCGTATTTCTCGACTTAACAGATTTTTAAGAATGTTTTTAGGAATGAATATAATTCTCTAAGCCTAACTTATTATTTTTTATTCTGATAATAAGTTAAATATTGATTTAAATATTATGGTTGGTTAAATTTATGTTACATTATTATATTTTATAAATATATACATATTTATGAGGTAATTTGGTATTTAATTAATTATATTACTCAATTACTTTTAAAGGAAACGGTTCTTTTTTAATTTTATTTAAAACAAAGTTTCCATACATACGCCGGAACTGATTAGTTCAAACCAAGAAACTACAGTTTAGGCAAAATTAAATTACTTCGTTAATCAGTAAAAGACTAATGGATTACAAATCCACACATCAATCGCACGGCAGTAATGGCGAAAATCGTTTATTTAACCAAATTAAACTGGTGCTAAAACGAAACTCATTCGTTTGTACAATTGTGGTTACTATTGTTATTATTTCTACCGTTTTGTTAATGAAAACAAAAAACAAATAATAAATCACGTTTAGTTAAAAAAGAGTCTGCAGTTTCACAGATTAGAAATTTTACCGTTTCATCATAAAGAGGAAAATATAAATAAACATAAACTATTTCTTATTATAACCGTGTATAAGCTAAGTATAAGCTACATATAATTTAAAGTTAAATTTCCTGGTTTTTAATTACGATCTTCTTTAATTTGCTAGACTAATAAATTCGCAACAAGGAAAATTAAGTACTTCGTCCCACCATTCTATCAAGATAATACCGACTTGAAGAAACTCTTGTCTAATCTTTATACAGAAATCTTTTAAATCTCCTTAATTGCACTGCTGGCACAAAAATATAGTATAACTTGCATCATCTTTTTAGCATACAATTCACGTATAAAATATTTCTAAAAATTAAATGTCATATTCCCAGCGTTTCTCTACACCGTGAATCAGTTAAAAAATAATAATGTTCTGTATTATATATATATTACAGAAAAATAAATAAATACACAATTTATTTATTATACAAAATTCCTTCAAAAGTATAAACAATTTAAATAATATAATAATCTCATATCGGTAAATATTTTTTATAGTAACAATTTTTTTTTTTTTTATTTTAAAATATTAAGATATATCTTTCTTCTGTAAAGTAATTTTTCTTTAATAAAATAATAATTATTAATTGTAAATTTATGTTGAAAGTTTTGTTGAATAATTGATCTATGCAATTTATGAATCTTTAAAATCTTTATCTCAGAATTGGTCTTATCACACATAAAGAATAAGAGAAAGGAAAATAACAAATTTTTAATTAAAAACAAAAATCCTTGTATATTGATAGATTAATGAATATTATTTTATAATTTACAACGTGATGATTTGATTTTATATTTAGCACAGCATATGATATTAAACAAACTTTTAATCATTTACCAAAATTATTTAACTAAAACAATGTTTTTGTTTTGTAATATCATGCGTAGAGAGAAAATTGTGTTTATGTTAGTTTGGTACACAATCAACATGTTTTGATAAAGTATACATAAAAATAATACAATATTTTAAATAAAATAAAAATTGAGTTTTTTTTAATATTAAATTTATAGAACGTATAAAATAATTTTTTTTAAACGTTTACATTTGAAGTAGTATTACAGTTCGGGATGTACTTTTATAGTAAGATAATCTTTTTCTACCGATCAATTAATTCACATAAGGTTTTTTAATGTAATAATAAATTATTCCAAACACCACTTATAAAATTTCTTTAAAACCAAAATGAAAAATAAGCGATCTAATCTTATTTTAAGCGACAAATGAGGAGAATTAGTTTATATGTATTATTTATATAGATATTATATATTTTTTAAAGTTGTTATTTTTCTGAAAAAAATAATTTTCTTAATAATTAATATGTCCATTATTGTTTGAGGTAAAACTGTTCATCTTTATTTATTTAATTAATTTTTATATTTTACTGTCAAGAATTAAAGTATAAATTATGTATTTAAAAGCTTACGCAAAAAGTAAACAAAGTTACAGAAAGTTTAACGCTGAAGAAAATTGAATTTAAATAATCGGAATTAATGAATAATGTTTATTTCATCCGAAATTAACATAATAGAACGTTAAACATATATAACTATTTGAGTGCTTATTCATTTTTTTTAACAGGTTCATAAAAATATTTACACAAATATGTTACGTAAATAATGGAAAATAGATGGAGGAATAAAAAGGAATATAATGGGGTAATAACTCAAAACATTTAATTTTTAGCGCACTTTACTTACAAGAAAATCTCTTCAAGGATCGTCGCGGTTGCAGATAACGTGAAAGTCTCAGTGTAGAACGCACGACGCCGAGACGTGGAGTGTGCGTCAGCCGCGTCGCGCCCGCTCTGAGCAGGCGTCTCTCCCCTCTCGACTAAACAATATCCCTACCCTCTCGACCACCCTTCACCCTGTTGATCCTGCTAAACTCCCAACCCCCGATCTTCGCTCCTCCACGACTTTGTTACAATTAACCTAACCTAATAGAAACGCACGCTTGAGAAGTTTCTACAACACGATTTCACAATTCATATCATATCCGAACATTAAACTTTAAACTCATTCTTGTTATCTGGAGCCTAGTTCATTCACAACTCCATGGTAAAAGTAATTGGTCGACTGTAGGTAATCTTCACACCTCAACACTCGAAAAGCGCAGAGCACCTTTATACACTATAGTTAGCTAAAATTAATTATTAATCTAATCTTAGTTATAAAATTCAATTTTATTTATAATCGTATACAAAAAGTTTATCTACAAACTTAATTTATTTGTGTATAGATAAACAAACAGTACTCATACAATAAGCTAACATCTTTGAGGACAACATGTAACAAAACTGTTGTTATTTTACATGACAATTCTTCCATGCTTTACTCAAAAGAAAACCCATTTCTATTTATCATAATAATAATAACCAATAAAATTGAGATTTAGTACCTTAATATCCCATTCAAAACGTATATGTAGATAAACTGAAGTATGTAAATATATTGAAAAATGATCTTTGATAAACATAAACCTACCTAAATGATAAAACATAAGCCTAAACATAAACCTTTCTGAAAAAATCAAAAAAAAAAAAAAAAGATCAAGGATTAAAACAGATTAATCAAATGAAAATGAATACTGGAAAAACAAATTCATAAATGCGATAAAAAAAACGAAATATAAACTCTAAATAAAATCTCAAGGAAAAATTTTTGGTGATTATTCAAACTTAAACGATGTTAGAAACTCTGGAGAGAAGATTCATCACATTCACTCAAGATTATATTTCCTTTTTTAATTACCGGGTATTAATTTCGGAATACAAGCTTCTAAACTTACTGGTGTAACCAATATACTGGTGCAAGAATAATGAAAATGAAGTTATTATTAAGTTAAAGACCATGAAAAGTGAAACAATTCAAAGAAATACGATTATATTAAAAGTTAATATATTTCAACATGAATTGTTAATTATTTAGCTATATTCTTTTTCTTTTTTTTTTCATAACGTATACGTTGCAGTCTACTCAACTAGGGAACAATAAACTAAGTCTACCGGGCTGGTCTAGTGGTTAATGTGCATCGCAAATCAGCTGATTTCGAAGTCGAGAGTTCTAAAGTTCAAATCCTAGTAAAGGCTAGGACTTTTATACGGATTTGAATACTAGATAGTGGGTACCGGTGTTCTTTGGTGATTGGGTTTCAATTAACCACATTTCTCAGGAGTGGTCTACCTGAGATTGTACAAGACTTACACTTCATTCATATTCATAAATATCATCCTCATTCATCCTCTGAAGTAATACCTTACGGTAGTTCCGGAGACTAAACAGAAAAAGAGAGGGAACAATAACTAACCCCTTCTACGCCTAATGGAATGAGGATGATATGTGTGAGGCGTAAATGAGGTGTAATCTTGTACAGACTCAGACTGACCATTCCTGAGACGTGTGGTTAATTGAACTCCAACCGCCAAAGTACAATTTTACCCACTGTCTATATTCAAATCCATATAAAAGCAACTAACTTTTACTAGGATTTGAATCTTAGAATCTTTGATTTCGAAAATCAGCTGTTAACTGATTTGACGAATTAACCAGAAGACCAGCCCAACCGGCTAACAATTATTAATAGTCGGGTACAAATATTAAAGAATCGTTTTCAAAAAATTTCAGGTTAGTGTTAATAAATACTTTGGATTCAAATACCAAATATAAAATATTCTTCGGGTAATTAATTTGTACGTTACCAATAAGTTACAATTTATTAGATTTATTATGTTTTAATTATAGTAATACTACCTGCTTCATTTGAATAATTTAGAAAAGATTATATAAGATTAAACAATAATAACTTACGTAATGAAATTTGTTGTAGGTCAGCCGATGCAGAACCTGTAACAAACATTTTTTAAATTAATAAAAACTAAAAATCTTAAAATGTAACTGCCAAGCATTTCGAGGAAACAAATATTTTGGCAGGTTTATTTAACATTTCTCACGTAAACCCCTCTTTTTATAAATTCTAGATAGCATATAACATTTTCTGTTTCTCATAGAGAAGAGAACATTAATTTTCTTCTTTACAATACTGTGAAGTCCAAATTTCGTAAAGTGGTTATATTTGTTGTATAGAGAAAATTCCTAGATGAATAGACTGGTATCACCAATAGATTGAAAATTATCTCATTTCGGACAGTTTGACATGCTGGTCTGAAACAGTATAATCAACTCAATGGAAAATACAATGGGAAACGTCTCATTTCTTATTTTCCTTAATAAGCTTGACATGGAATAGTTGTTATTCCCAATAATCGCCATGCCATTCTCAGGAATGATTCGTGTCATATTCTGTTTGCTTACCAGCATTACATTATGAAACCAAACGAATATTTTTATAATAATTATTGTAGAATAAATCGTCTCTGACTCGGGTGTTTATTTCTAAAAGTAGACTAATTCTATTTAAAATCAGAATATTAATATTCATATCCTCTTTATATGTATGTTACTAAGACCATCGATGAGACTTAAACATTTGTAAGTTTGTGATATAGCCAGACAGATCATAAAATGTACACTTAGAATTGGGAGTCTTTATATATATATCCTAAACAGCAGTGATAAGACGACATGTAAAGATAAACTTCACATGTTAGGCATAAGTATAGGCAAATGAATAATAGTAATTGATATATTAATAGAATAAAAGTGTGTATCTCAAAACTATTTGCGTGAATAACTGCACACAATAACGAAATAAAAATTTAGGTTCAATTTTTTTTCTGAATTTCTTTAATTACTTACAATCAGTTTCTACAATGAACAATGAAGCTATAAGTAAGTCGTATGTCTGACCGTCGTGTGAAAGAGGACCACCCAATGATAATCATTAAATAATATAAAAACATAGCATAACATAACAAACACTATTATAACATTAATAATATAACATTTGATAGTGCCTTTAAATGCCCATTCGAATGTCCAGTCAACATTACCATTTAAACAGCAATGTATATAAAAACTTTAAATAGAACAGTAAGCGAAATAACAACTTTGAAACAGCCAAAAACAATAAACGTGAGCACCAAGCCACCAAACCGGATCATCATAACTGGCCATCAACAAGATCAAGCACTTAGAAACTTATTAGTTTCCTAACATCCTCGTTGTTCTAGCAGATTCAAAACGAGATCCAACCTAGACATATAGCTTGAAACTAGACGTCCAGCTTCCTCTCAAACGTATGACATGTCTACATAATCGTAGATCTCAGCATTCCTCGTGAACGCTGGTTAACCTACGTTCTTCGTGGACGTGGGTTACGATCCGTAGAAATTTGCTCTGAAACAATTGAATGATCTCCATGTTGCAGTTACTGGTCGTTCTTCAGAGTTCAATCCCGTACATCCATATCCGTTTCAAGAAAGCCTTGAAGAGCAGAACCTTATTCGACAAAGAAAGTTGTGATCTCTTACCCAATCCCCAGTACATCTTCTTAAACTTTAGCTTTGTTTAATTTCAAACAACTTCCTCTTCTCTCTAATATGATCCCTCCACGTAAAACGATCAAGGTAAAAACCAGGTACCGAACCGACTTGAGGTATCCTGACACCGTTTAACCGAACCTCAGGGCAATCTTCCCTCTTCATCGTGAACGTCACGTGGCTGGAGTTCGCCGGTTTAACATTTATCCTCCATGTACGCAATCAAACACTGATGACATCCATTGAAAATTGTAATTTCTCCGAGGCAGTAGTCTGGCTACTGTCAACCGCCAAGATATTCATGTCATCCGCGTACGACGCAACTGTGCCAGTGGCAGGAGTAGGTCGAAGTGAAATCAGGAAGTTAGAAGTGTAGATCAGGAAAAGAACTGAGCCCTGCGGAACCTCCAAGTTGTAATCGGAATATGTTGACATCTGTTGATTGTAATTAACACGCGTGAAGCGACCATCTAGATAGCTACGTAAAATTAATAATTACGGTTATGGTAGGCACGATTTCAATTTGAAAAGAAAACCTAGTATCTAAAGTTTTTTGCTCTATGTCCAAAAAGGCTGCTGAACACTACTGTTTTTCTTTCAGACAGCTAACGATAACCCCGATAATTCTACGGGCTTGTTCCACAATCGAGTGGCCATCCCTAAAGCCAAATTGATGGTAGGATATCACTCCTTCACTTTTCAACATTGGCCACAATCTGCGCAGGAACAGCTTCTCAAAGATCTTGGATAAAACCGGTTGCAGCCATATAGGCCTCTACGAAGATACCTTCGTAAGGCTTGAGAAGCCCTCACAGGAGGTGAAGGCTTCTCAAGTTTCAAGACTATCGTTATTTGCGATACCTTCCATTCCGAAGGATAGTAAGTTGCCCATAGGTTCAAATTTGTCAACTAATTATAATTAAATAATAGAACTTTACCTGAGCAGAACATTTTAATGATAGTAACAAATTATATATACAAATATTGTAATACTATAATGTAGAAGTAATGTTGTAGTACTATTTATTACATAAATAATTAAACTAAACTTAAATGTAGATTTAAGAGGAGAATAAATAATTTATAAACTACTTAATACTTTATACTTATAGGCTATACTAATACTTATTATTTATAGGCTACTTGTGCAATACCTAAGATTTACAAACATCTTATTTGTTATGAAAGTAACGTTTACAATCACGAAGCATATGGTATCTCCTGATAAACTAAGTTACGTTTATTTTAAGCAAGAAAGGTGGAAAAAGATTACAGTATTAATCGTAAAACAGAGTCAAGCATGAATTTACGATACGACTACCATTTCGTCACAAACATGCCTTCTCGCAACTTACCTATCGGTCACAACTTGAATGTATTAAATTCTGCTAAATAAATTTCCTTTGAAGATAATTTATTCTAATCATTTTATCAATATTTATAATAAATATGTTTTGTTTTACTTTTTATAATTCATTATTAATAAATTATTTTTCTTTGTTTAGGGTAAATTTCACGCCTAAAATTTATTTGGAAAGTTTGACATTCAATTCACTTATTACAGAAATTAGATTAAGATGGAAGAAACTGAATAATTTTACAGCTAATTTAATCTTTGTATTTTGTTAATAAATGAATTACTTAAATAAAACTTCAAATGGTAAAAAAAAAAATTTCATCGATCAGATTTATGGTGGAGTTGGATAATAGCAAATTCTATCGTAAATTTTTAAATTTAAGTTTTCCATATGCTGTACATTGTAATAATTATTCTATTTTATAATTTCTTAGCTAATTCCATTGGTTAAACAGTAGCATATAGTATGCTTAAGGAGGATGAGCGAAACGTCTCCAGACGTTTAGTGGTGCTACGTTTTTCGTACTCGAACTCCTTAGTGACAATACATACTATTAAAATTTCAACAAAGAAAATTATGCAAAATATTTATAAATATATCTAACAATAACAAATTTAACTTCCTATTCGTAGATATGCTAATACTGAGCAATTTATTGATCTACTTCAATTTTTATACTGAAATATGATTACGTTAACATAAAAAAAAAGAGATCAGCATAAATTATATTAATATTGTATAAAAATAAAACACAATTTACGTATTGTGTATGTCCTAATTACTCAAAAACTGCTCAACCGATTTCGCTGAAAATTTCACAAATTATTATTATTTCCTCCGGGAGTGTTTACATATTATTAGTTCCATAATATTAAAATAATTTAATATTTAATTACATAATAACGTCTGAGGAAGTCGATATTGAAATAGATAATAATCGATATTGACGATATTTCTCGATATACAAGGACATTAAACGACTTATTATTACAACGACATTAAATTTAGTAAAAGAAGTTTTAGGTTATTTATTTATGTTTTTTTTATGATTTAATTCATACAGTCAAATTTATCTAAAGTGAGGCATTGCCGGGTCCACTAGTGCGAAACAAATCATAAAATAATCTTAATAGTTGTCAGAATCGGACTCTGAGACAGCCGTTGAAGATAATTGACGGCAATCTTTTTATAAGGTGACTCTCCGTCGTACACATTACTAAGAGCACGTAAAATGTGGCATAGTCTTTCTTTGCAGTTATATATTTTCATTTAAATATAAATTCCACCAATTTTCCTTCCTACAAGAAAATGGTTTCTGGTATTGCCATACTTTATTTTTAACCCCTAAACTCTTCACAAAACTTTGATCTTAACTCTGACTCTGAATTTAATTGTAACTTAATCTTAACCCTAACCTCCCTCCAAAAATGGATTAGCATTAGCACAGGTCATTTACTCACAAAACTGATTACTTATTGATAAAAATATTGCTGATATCCGCGGTGTCATGGTAGCGTCCCAGCCTTTCTTCCAGAGCACCAGGGTTGGAATCCCGATCAGGCATGGCATTTTTCATACGCTAAAAATTTTCAATTTCATATTCCCTGATGCAATTTTCCTTTTAATCCTCGTGGGTTCACTAATTCATCAGTCAAAAAAAAAAAGTACTAATAACACTGGCGTATTTTTTCTTTTCACAGGTCAACACTGTCCGAACTTATTTTCCTTTATTTAGTTAGGTTTTATCTTTTCCTGATCCTAAGCATATTTATTATGATATATTAAAGTAAGAAAAAAATTTAAATTAATCAAATAATTGCCCAGTTACCGCAAGTAATAATAATTGCATTTCTGAAAAAACCGGCTAACATTGAACCAGTAATCGATTTTCTATTTTTCCTAACTCTAACCTCGATTACGTTCCTTTTTCCTCTTTGCAGTTTACTATTCAGAATTTTGGGCGATAGTTTTAAATATCCCGGCACGACATAAATCAATCTGTGTTAAAACTACTGTCTTATTGGAAACGTGTCAAATATTTCAAGAGCCAAATGCTTTATTCTATTATTATAAATTGATTTAGAACAAGCCTTTCTAAATAACTATCAGGAAATTATGTCAACAATTTTTTCATAATTACAATAATTATCAGGGAATAACAAGGAATAAAGAAAAACTGTTCTTATCCTTTATCTATTATACGTCCTACAGATAGAGAATGCATTTTTCAATTAAATTATCTTGTAATATTTAAATAAAGGTTGAGCATCGACCTAATCGCCATCTTTCTCAGAGCACAAGATTCTAACAGTATAAAAACTATTAAAAGAAACAACATAACATATAAGAAACCGTTAAAGAAACTTCAAAATTGTGATCAAAGAAAACTTCTAAATTTCTAAATAAATCTAAAAATTAATTTTTCATTCTCTACATCATCAATAATCCAGTTAATAATTCGAAATCTTGTTCGTATCTCCGGGGTAAAATATTCTTTACACTTTCAATGAACAACCAATCCAAATTAAATTAAATGAAAAATAGCTTCTCTCCAATAATTAACTTAACGATAAATTCTTCAGCGGATTATAATTTTTAAGTCAAAATTTTAAATTATTAAGGTGACTTAATTAAGGCTACATAATCTTTGTTCTTATTCTATGGGATATATGTTATTCACTAATCGGTGTACATAAATCGCATTAAAAATAGAACGCACTTAACACCTCAATCTTGTTTTTCGTTCATAATTGATCTAAAGGAATTATCATTTTTTTAATCAAATGAAGAAAGGTTCACCAGTTATAATAGGTTTTCAAAACTTAACTTTTTCTTTTGGACAAATTAATAAAATAATTTCCTCATTAAAAAAAAACGTATTCATCCTGAAATTGTCCGATCATTAACAAGATTACCTTTAATCTAATTGGGATTAAAATTTTCTTGAGTGGATCTCAGTTTTAAATTCCGTTTTATATATCTCTTATAGTTTTTATGTTTTTCTTTTTGTTTAGATTTGTAATTTTACTATTTTTATTTTACTGTATATTTTTTATCATAAATTTTTCAATTATGAACACTATAAAGTATATTTTTTATAAATTGTTTATTCATATTTTAATTAAACTTTACATTTATAGTTTTTCCATAAATGATATGCATAATTTAATAAAAAAATTAATAGAATAAAAATAAAAGCAATAGAGGATACAGATAAAAGAAAAAAAAAACAGCGAAATGATAACCAGAAGAATTCAGAAATATGTTTGATAAGATACATCATTTCACCAATAACATCGTGTTTTATGATGACACTAGTTGGAGAAAAAAACGATTGTATACATTATTTTCGACACCTAAGTCTTTGCTAGACACGTCAACATCATGTTAATCTTTTAATAATTTTTAAGAGTATTATTTCACAGAATTAGAAGTGATGTATGTTTATTCTGTAAACGCAAAAAACTACTAAAATTATTATATGTACAGAGTGTATCAAAACTGCACGTAAATCTCTCGGAAACGGATTCTATCTCTAAAAATAAGAAAAAAGTTTCCAATAAACATATGCCTGAAAACGTTTTGTTAGCAAGTTACGGCTAGCGAAAGAT
>JAAAKQ030484842.1:0-11100 GCA_010016005.3 Zanna intricata
GGGCTAGGAACGGGAGGGGTGGTGTGGCGACCGGAATCGTCACTTGGTGGGTGTCTTCCCCTACAGGGGTTGGGATGGCCCAGGCAAATTAGCACTGCAGCCATATAGATACAACTGCAATATCAATCAATATTTGAGGCTGCAAATATGATGCTTTTTTTTCTAACAGTGATAAAGAATAGGTCTCTACAGGCCTTTCAGTCAGAAACAAACCCAAGTTTCATCGGCTTATTCCTTGCCAGATCATACTGGATGACTGCACATCATTAAACTGATACTATCAGTATATACTAGTATTGCAATTGACAATAATTACAACTGAATTGGAATCCCATTCTCTGGTATACTTAGGTTCAATGACCACCATAATAAGCAGTGAAAGACATAGTTTATAGTCTGACAATATTCATGCTCAAAATGTTGAAACTTTACTTGATTTAAATAAATTCTAATTGCTTGTAAAGACTTGAAGATATCTTAAGATATCATTTACTGTTCAAAGATATCTTTAAACTTATATCTTTGATATAAGAATTTGTTACATTAATCTTACTTCTCTGATAAGAATAATATTTGTAGTTATTAATTATAACATTATTATAATGCAGCTACAATAAAAATAAAATTACTTATTTGTAAAATTCTTTATTATTTTCCTGAAGTTTTTACATTTATTGAAAAAAAAAAATGAATTATATATCTTCTTAAAATTAAATAATGTAATGTACGAGATAAACTTATGAAATTATTAATAACTGATATGTTAGTGAGCAGGTTCTAACTACAGTGAAATAACAATATTAACTGAACATAGAAGTCATAAGTAAGTACTACAAGGAACATTATTTGATTACATTTGCTAACAAAGATGGACTAAAATCATTAATCCTCAATAATCACCTATGTAATTTTCGTGTCTACAATATTTTTATTTCCACTATTTCTCCACAGAATTTGGTAATGCATTAACCTTCTAGCTATGCTTTATTAGTCATTTGTGTTAAAGGAGAGCAGTTAAAATTATATTATATCATTGTTCAAACAAGATGAATATCACGACAGTTTTCTGACACAATTTTTATGCATGTTAGTACATATTATGTCTGTTATGTATACATAACAATTAAATATGATTATTATTTTTGGTTAATATATTTATGTTACACTTCCACATGATCAGTTTAATGTCTATTCAAATTATTTTCATAGATTACTTCAATTGTTTTTTGTTTTGAATATTAAAGATAAGTTGCAAGTATTTCTTAGTTTTTTGTTTTGATTATTTATTCAGAGTTAAGATTGAGAGAATTACAAATGACAACATTATTTGTAATCTACAAAATGAGTGATAGAAATGTGGATGAGGATTATTTAGAGGATGTCGATGCAGATAGCAATTGTCCTATAATCTTAAGGAGCTAAGAGGAGATCCAGAAGAAGAGATCTTACAAGAAATCAGAAGGGTAAAAGTTATTGTTTAGCGGAATAAGAAGAATAACTAACTAATGAAGGGAATCATGATAAACCTAATGAGAATGATAATTCAGTTATTTTAACTGTAAAAATGGTAGATGAACAATTAGTGACATTCAGAAGCCGTATTCATTTAGAACGTATAGATCTTCTGACTCAGACAGGTATGATATTACAATTATGCTCTTTGATAATGCAACAAAATTCATGACTGATGAAAAACCAACTTAGGTAAAAGGCACTGTACCCTTTCGATGAACTTCTTGCTGATTATTTTGTCAAAGAGCTAATGATAAATAATTGGTCCATGAACAGTCTCAAAAAAAAAAAATCTTAGTGTAAAGACAAATTCACCGTGATTGGAACTGTTAAAAAAAATAATAAAGCTGTATTTCCTGCAAATTTTACTAAACCCAAATTTAACCATTTTTTGTTTAAAAAAAATTTGATATCATGGAATCATATTCAATAATGGGTAAAAAAATAATGTACGACAATTAATAAGGAATTATTTCTCTTACATAAAAATTTGAAATGATTATCAAAGCCTACACAATAACTAAATTTACAATTACTTCTTTCTGAATGCATTGGTAAGTCAGAGAACTTACAGTTAAAATTATAATATAACATAATTTAGACAATTAATAATTTCATTAATTAAAATAAAAGTTGTATTTTCAGTTGCCGATAAATAAATACAAAACACTACATCAGTATTGAATAAATTTACCTCACTGTTAACATTAACATAGCTGATTCTGACACCACTGTTAATTACTGCATGCTACACGAATAGTACTGTATAATAGTACTAAATACTCTTTAAAAATAATACTGTAATAACATTTATTTTTTACTCATACAATCTGTTACCTAATAATGTTAAAATAGTTTTATAAGATTAGTTTGTAAAGACCCATACACAACTTACATGCTCCAATTTTATCTTAGAAATAAGTCTTGTATGTTATCTTAATTACTAAAGGACTAAATTTATGAAAATCATACAGAAAAAAAGTGATGATGATAATAATATCATTATTACATGACCATGAGTACAATTTAACCCAAGTCAACATGTCTCTTGTGTCTGGAGAACCATAACTCTTGATAAGAAATTATAAAAAAAAAAAATAAATTATACTGTTAAAATCATCAACCTATTTTGCACATAATGTTGTAAATATGATACACGGCAAGATACAAATTTATAAGTTTATCTAACTTTTTTTTAGTGATTTTACCAAATTTCACCTTGATTAGGAAATCTTTAAACATCTTTGAGGATTTTTACAAAAGAAACATATTTCAAGATGTGAAGGTATTTTGGATTAAGTTTGATGCTGTTAGAATTTTTAAAATAATACAAACTTAACTGTGCAATAAATCATGCAATTCTTCTTAGTAATTGACATTGACCTGTATGATAAAAATGATATGTAGTAAGAAATTGTGTTAAATACCTAATTTAGTACAATGTTAACTAATAACACCTCTGTTAATTAAATTTATACAAAAGAGGTGTTGCTAAATCACACTCCAACATTTTTCATTTTTATTATTACTACCTTCATTGCTCAACTCCGTTTACTTTGATTTCAAAATTATAATTAAATTAGTGTTATCCTATGATTAAAATGTTACCAAAACCTAACACAAAATATCTATCACATTCTTGAATTTGATAACTCTCCAAAAATTCTTCAGAGCAATAATAAATGTATCAAATAGGGCTCTCTTTGTAAATGTAATACAAACAGAAATGAAGCCAGGTCTTTCCAATATCAATTGTTTCATTAGCTGTTACACAGTTAAATCGGAAGATTAAGGAGTATACCCAAAGGTTTGTTCATAAACTTTTCATTTATAGGATCTACAATCCCATGAACAACATTTTTAAAGTAATTAATATTTAATGACCTCCACAAGCAATAAATAAATTATAAGAAAAAAATTTTGTCTTGCAAAATCAGACAAACATACTGTCACAAATAACACAATCTGCTATTTACTGCCATGGACCTACATTAACACTTACGATGTTCAAATTTTAATTTTAAAAAGTTATTTGGTTTATTAATTAAACAAGCAATTTCTCTCCAATATCTCTAAAAGAATACCAATAATCAGTCAATCTTCTAGTGATAGCATCTCATCCTTTCTAGCAAAATATCCTCAATTTAAATTTCCATCAGGATAAACATCTCTAAACGAGCTTAACAATGCAAAAACTTTTAACAAAAGTAGATTTCAAAATCTATTTAAAAAAATTCATGAATGAAGAGACCTCAAGGTTGCACAGCCATCCAACTACAATACATTTTACTTATTTAAAAAATAAATTATCAATTTGGTGTTTAAACAATTTTTATAGTATCTCAATACTCAGATTTCCAGTAAAATGTGGAAATCAAATAAATAATTTCACATAATCTATTTAACTAAAAAAAGAAAACTGTACATACACATTTATAAAAACACATTTTGTTTCATTAGTCTTAAAAATTAGTAAAAAAATATACATACAGAAAGTTAAACTACAAAAGTAGTTACCATCATCAATTTTTATACTACTGATAGAAATTAAGCTACATCATATTACTTCCTAATAAAAGTACATTAAAATTTATTATATACACAAGTAAGCTAACAGCACAAATAGTTTATTATTAAATACTTCATTTTAAAAACACAACATTTCTTAACGAATGAAAAATGTTTGAAACATTTCAAAATTAGTACTGTTTTATACAAAATGTAGATTTTAATGTTTAGGAAAAGAAAAAGATAGTTTTTGTATAAATGAGAAAGAAGATATATTTTATAGAGTGATGCAGTAGGAAACAATGAATTTGAATTACCCACCCTTTGTGACAGTGAAAAATAGTGATGGGAAAATTGACATCTTTTCAGCTTCTCATTCCAATGTCTACAAGAAGGCTACCATGTCAACTGGTGGTATAGCATCAAGTTTTTCATGCTCCCATTCGTTGAGTGTAATTGTTCAAGTGCAGTAGATTACATAAACATTTCATAAAGAAGCATAATGTTCAAGTAGGTGGAAATTGCATACTACAGATTATATAAAAGCATACATTTATTAGCAAAAATTCAACATTAGAACTCATTAGATACAACATTAGAAAACATAGCTTGAATAAAAGAGATAGTACAAAGTAAAAAAAAATAAATGTTCTTCTAGAGAACATTTTCTCACCTTGGATATTTGCAGATTTTTAGGTTGAATATTCCACTTTGACATTAAGCTTCATCCTATGAAAATATTTGTTTACACTCCACAAAAACAAGTAAGCTCTTATCAACAACCATTTGTCACACATTTTTTAGGATTTATATGTTAACTGAATAGCAGAGAACACACCTATATTTAATGAGGTGTGTTCTCATGTCAGAGTATGCAACAAGCAATACAAATTTATGTATTACATATAACATATGTATGTGCCTCTGACATGAACATGATATATCATGTTTATGTAAATGTCACCACTATATCATACTAGGAAAGAGTTTAGTATGGTTTCTTTAAAGATACTTATGTTCTATTTAGAAAAAAACAGGTACTATGACAGTAATGGAAGAACATGTACGAAACTATTAATTTTTTTTAATAAAAAAAGAAATAATTTAAAAAAATGATATATAGCAGAATGTTTTCTTTTTCAAAGAAATTTCAACAGAGGGGGGAATTTTGATGTTGGTAAATGAATCTATAAATTTGATGCAATTCCATTATGATACGGGATGTTAAAGTTTAAGTTTTAAGAGCCAGAAAGGTGTAAAAAAATATATAGCAAGTAAACTTCCTGCCACACATACATACTGTACTAGCCAATCATTGAGCAGTTGGTGGAAGTATGAGAAAAAAAAGAAAAGGGATAACAAAATGGAATAGGAGATTAGATGGCTCTTAGCTGATATTAATAGGTGTGGTCACTTTATTCATTAATTTATTTATGAAATGCTAAATTTCCAACAGCTCTATAATATTAAACATCTTTATAATAAATCATAAGATTAAAAATTGTCATTGAGAATTCATATCATTAAAGTAATTTCCCATATCCTGATCCAATTTGAATAATAATTAATATTTTAGGAATGTTGCCGGTTTCGCAATCTCCAAATAAAATAATCAGCCACTGGCCATTTGATATATTTTTTTATGACCCTCTTTCTTGCTATCTGTTTATGTAAAACCTTTTCCATGAGTGGGGTAAATGTATGTCATGTCTGGAAGAATAATAATTTGTCCACCTTCTCTTCATCTTCGTCAACATCTTCAACTTTTTATACATAGCTGATTCTCCAGATAAAAACATAAATTTCTCTAGCAAATGTTTTGATTATCCTCATTCCATTCTATTTAAACCCCAAATATAAAAAAAAATGTTATTAGCATATCTGTATTGAAATCAAAACCAAGATCCAAATATTAATTTTTTACTATTGAAAGTTATGATCTAATACAAGGTAGTTTTTAATAACTTGTATGAAAATTATAAATAATACTTCATAAAGTTTTTTTTTTTTTTTGAAAAATATTGATTCTAACTTCTTTTTATGATGTTTTAGCTTACAGTATGAAACATTTCATACTCTCTTAAATTATGCTCAACCAACACTTTTATTAAGGTAAGAACTGAAATACTACACATATTGAGAAAGCTATTTTAAAGTTCTTGTAGAGAAATTTCTGGATTTTTGTTTCCTCTGACATGAAAATTTTAATTATGCCTTCATCTTCTTCAAGTTAATAGCAAGAAAACTGAGTCTCTCTTTTACAAAAACTCTTTTTCACAATTTTAATAAATCTATTAAAAGCAGATATTGAGTTTAAAAACATTCTAATTTTATTTTATAAGTTAAATATAACTACATTCTGTTTCTTTTATCAGCAACACACATATGATACAGTGATTTTGTATCATTAATTAAAGTAAATATAATTTAGTTTTCATATTTTCCCACCAACTTTAACACATTTTGATGTACATTTAACTAAAATAAAAGCATATTTTAAAATCTCTTACTTTTAAACAGAATGCAGCACAAAACCTTGATAGTCTTTGAACAGAAACAACAGTTTAATTACAGAACATGTTTAAATTTATAAAATGCAGTATACATGTCATTTCCTAATTATACAACAGATATGAAAAGAAATCAAGATTAAATTTAAAAAATGACATCCAAATAATGTCCATTTTCACCAGGCACTCTTCAAGCTTTCACCAAGGCTTTCAAAAACATAATTTTTCTGAAATTATTATTAAATGTGATTCTTTCATACTGCCATGAGGAACTCCTATTACATGTGTGATATAATTTTTTTATTACTAGGTATTCCAAGCAATAAAGATGAAAAATAAACAGAACATAAGTCATCTAATTCTTTTCAATGGAAGTAATGTTAACAGCAATCAGAAAAGGCTTACAAATACATATGGTGAGATGACAACTGCTAACTAACAGATTAAGACAAATTTTTAAAAAAAAGTAAAACCAGAGGTGATATCACTTTCTGAGAAATTGTTGAGATATCACTTTCTGAGAAGGTGGACATAGGCTTATGATGATGGCTGCCAAGATGACTTAGACATAATGACTTGTAAAGACATAATGAATAAAATGTAATGTCAGGCACACTTTGGCTGCCTGCAATTACAGTGCTATTGAGCAGCTTAACTTTAATCTTGAATACAGGAAAAGAATTTTAACTGCGCTCATTAACAGCTTACTTATAAGTTAGCATACTCCTTCCCTAGAACAAAATAAATTCAGAAACTCATTTACTAAACTAAACGTGTTATGGATAACAAAGGGGAAATTTGCTACACCGATGAACAATGATTGGAATAAAATATTAACCCAAAAGCTTTGACAAATTACCACCACAAAAAGGGCATAAATTAACCAAATACAACTCAAATCCATGGTCTGCACATCTCTTTGACCAATATTGCAAGTTCTTGCAAAAACAAAATGATCCCTGCTTCATCCTTGCAGCCCTAATCTCATATACCTTTACTTGCCAATTTGTAAAAAGGAAAGTCTTTAGAATTTAATTTTGGAGATGAACAAATAAAGTGTATCGCAAGTTCTTGCAAAAACAAAATGATCCCTGCTTCATCCTTGCAGCCCTAATCACATATACCTTTACTTGTCAATTTGTAAAAAGGAAAGTCTTTAGAATTTAATTTTGGAGATGAACAAATAAAGTGTAGATATTAATAAATGTTAAAAAAATTTCTAACTTATAAATAGATCTGTGCCAAGAAACTAATAATGTTTATTTATACATCAATTCCAATGATATCAGATCAAAATAGAAGCAATGACTATTAAGGAGTGGAAAATAATAAAAGGGGACTTTAACTACAAAGGAACTCCTCTAAGGTATTTTTTTATACCTCAGTGTTCAGACTTGCCCACAACCAAATCTGAACAAGGAACTTTTCTATACATCAATATAACTCTACAATTGTAATTATAATTTTCACATTAAAAATGCTTGTAAGTTAGGAGATTCCTTTCCTAGAACAAAAACTTCACAAATAAACTTTTCACAAGTAATAATATTACAGTTAACAAATTATAGTAATATAATACAAATTTTTATATTTTAATTACATTTAAAAAAAGCATAATTATTATTAGGTAATTCAATTAAAATTAAAATAAATTAAAAAAATAAAAACAAAAGTATTCATTAATTGTACATGAATTAACTGATAGTACAAGAAAGGAACTTTGTAATTTATATTATGTGATTTAACAAATAATATAGAAGTAATGAAGAAAAAATAAAAATTATATATGTTTGAATAGACAAATATATAAGCAGCTAATGAAATTTAATAATCAGTTTTTCTTAACACTAAGATATTACTAGAAAAAAAAATTATGAATGGAAATAAATTAATTTTCTGTTTATTTAGAAGTAAAATACAATATACTATTATGTGATCGTATAATTTTTCAAATAACTTCAATACAGCTTTATCTTTAAATAAATTCCATATTTTTTACAGAAAAATCATTGCTATTTGTTAATGATAAATATTTTTTAATGTATGAGGAAAACATTTATTTTAGCTTACAGTAATCTAATAAGCTCAATTATACTTAAATCTACAAAACCAACAACAAAATATACATTTTATAAAAATTAAAAAAAATTTAGTGATTAAATGTAACATGTAAATAGTTTAAAATTTTATAAAATATAATACTTTAAACGTATTTAAAAGTATTAGTGCACTTTTAAAAAGTTAACTGGAAGGAATAAAGCAGACTGAAATTGTTACTATATACATATAATTTCTACACAAGCTAAATAGTAAATGTAATAATTTAAAAATAAAAGTTATTTTAATGAAGTACAAAAACTATTTACAAGATTTACTAACAATTGTATAACTTTTCACGAGTTCATGCATACGTCTTTAACAAGGATGAAAAAATATTGAAAAGCAGTAAACAGAATTAAAAGTTAAAATTGAAGTTACAACTTAACAAAATGAAATTAATAGTTGTAAAATAAATTACCAAGGTTAAGTCTGTTAAAAATTAAATAAATTTAAAACAAATTAGCTTCCAATAATTTACAGACATAACATTCAATTCACTATCAATTTCCACAGATATTAATTTTTAAACAGCATTAAAAACATCTATAGAGCTATTAGTACACAAAAAAATACTTTGTTATTTAATTTTTAGAATCACTGACTCACCAATGATTTTATGGATTATATATGGAGATTTACTTCACTAACTTTTCTTTAAACTGTCATTTTATCATTCTGTTTTTACTAATATATCCAATGAAAAAAGAGTTGGCATACCAAATAGGAAATTTGAATCTTTCATTAATAACGACTAGAAAAATGTAATATTTTATGCATGCAATGTAAACAATTGTGTATAAAGTCTATCTGTTTAGGGATCATTCCTGAATGGCTCAAGTGATTTTCATTAAAAATCCCAAGATGATTTAGTCACAGCTCAAATTCAAATATGCACTACATATTTCAAAAATATTCAGGTGGGCATATTTTTTAAATGTTTACAAACAGTTGGAAACAAATTTTTTCTGACTATTCAATGCAATTAAAAACACCATTTTTTGTTACTGGTATTTCTGCTCAAATCAGAAGGTGGACATAGGCTTATTATGATGGCTGCCAAGATGATTTTGTCAACATACGTAAAGACAATGAATAAAATGTGTTTACAAAATAAGAGGAAGAAAAATATATCACACTACAAAAACGTGAATGCGATTCTAGGCATTTTTTCTAGATCCAATTGTTCCCAATATATCTGTCTAAACTGAGAAAACAGTGATTTCATAATCAAAAAATTCAAAATATTTTATTTTTGTAAAACACTAATCTCTTAAATCATATTTATCCATGTTTTTTTAAGTATGAAAAACTTTTAAAGAATAATAAAACCGACTTAAAAACATACTAAAAACTACACTTAATATTTAACTCTCTAAAAACATTAACTTTTAAAATTCAGCATAACAATTAAAAATAATTCTCTACATTGTTGCTAACTCAAAACTTTGAAATTTAAAGCCAAATTAAAAAATTATTCATTCATTTCAGTTATTCAGTTTACTTTGTTAAGTTGGTTTTAACTTTTAAACAATTATATTTTATATTGTTCTATTTTAGTTTATTTTTCTTAAAAAAATGAATTATGCATTACAAAAATTGATTATGACTGTACGAGAAACACTGTTTGCGAGAAAGCAAAGGAAAGGAATAAAGAAAAATGAAAAAAAAAATTACTACTGAGAATGAACATTGGCTCTATGAAGAGCAAAACAAATATTTTTCATTCTAAATTTTTAAACCCACTTCTTTAAAGTTTCACATCAAAAATTTGAATATCAGAAAGATATATTAGCCACTGTACTGTTATGATATAAAAATTAAGTAAGACTGCATCAATAAAATGGAAAATATCTTCATATTGTAAATAAAAGTCTTTTTCCAAAATATAATTGTACACTTATGTTATTTGGAAAACATTTACAATGGAATGGCAGAGAAACTTCCTCTATAAAATAATCTTCAAGGCAATCCATTTGATGATTAGTAATGCTTAAACACAAAAATAATAAATAAGCATGAGTTGAATTGAAAACCTTCCCCTTTTTTTGAAGCTGGTTAATAAAATAGATAATTATAATAAATTTTTAATTGAAGATAAAATGTAATCCATAAAGTAAATAAAACACAGATTAACCTTAAACTATGAACAGATTAAAAGTATTTTTGTTCTTTTTTTTAATGAAGTCCTTGTAATATATTTTTATACTTTGACATTATTTTTTTAAACATCTATTCATTTTAACATTGCACAACAGAAAAATTTCAAAATTCATATAAAGAAATGGAAATCAAAAAAAACAGAAAAAATTCTGATATATAAACAGAAAAGAAGCAAAGTGCCTAACCTCCATAAATGTCTGTGAATTTCATTACTAATTAAAAATTTATTTTGAGAAATGCTTTTTCAGATAGACAATTTATAAATATATATTAGCATCCCTGTTGCAGCTTCGCCCATGTTATATGATTA
>JAAAKQ030484842.1:15082-29012 GCA_010016005.3 Zanna intricata
CATTGTGTTACAAAAATTAAAGAAAAATTAAATTATTGCATTTTAACCATATTTCATATTAAAGTAAGGTATTAACCTACAATTATGCTTAAAAACTAAATGAAAATCTATCATATGGAATTATTATAGCTGATTAACTTGATTTTCTCAATATAGTGTCTAATGGACTTGGTCCACTTGTACTCTGACCCCTCCATGTAAATTAATATATTGACTACAGTGTTAATAAAATTTAACAAAAAAACTTAATGAAATTTCCTTACTGGTGAGCAGAATTTGCATTTTCATCCACAATTTCTAATTTATAAAACAGTAACATTTTTGACAAATTCAAAATTATACAAATTTCTTTTCTTTTAATTTAACTGATGATCCCACAAAAATCAATTCATGGAATTAATACAGTAACTGGAATTATCTATTTACTGTGATTTGGTGGCTTACATTTCACTTAATATATATATTAACTAAAAAAGATGAGGTTATCATCAGAAATGCACTGTGTTGTACAGTGCAAATAAACTGATAAATAACATCACGTTTACTCTTTAGAGTTAATAATTATTGAACAAGTATAAGAAATTTAAAAGTAACATAAAATTTAGAAATATTATGTAATCAAAGAATATTGGTAAAATTCTGAAACTGGATAGATGAAAAGCATTATACTCTTTATGTCTAAAATGTATAATTGAATAGATGTTAATATATTAGAGTAATATAAGTTTTATATGAAAGAAAAACACTAAAAATTATTACTCTTTGGATGCACAAAAATATGCCTTCAAAATTCATTAAAAGGAATATTAGTAAAATAGTAGTTGGAGTACAGTTCAAATATATTTGATTTCGATACTTCTGCTTTTCTATCTATCCATCCAATAAGATATCAGAAAATATAAAGAACTTTCTCACTGACAACTTTGGGATCAGCTAATAATGACTAATGCAGGCACATAAACCTTTCAGGGTGGCTGGTTATAATATGCTTCCACAGTCACATCATTATCATAGTAACAAGACGATTAATGTGATTAGATAGTAGGCTATATAGTATTTTTTAATCATTTTTTTGTCCTGTAAAGATAATGTACATATTTTTTTGTGACTCCAAATATGTAAATATAAAAAAGAAAAACAATTTTGTCTGAAATAATTCCGGTGAAATAAACTTCAAATTTTTAGTAAATAAGATCTTTGTATATTTGTTATGTACACGTATAAAATGTGTTTATACACTGTAACGGGTGTGTTCTGTGTAGAAGCAGAAAAAATCTTTAATTATTTTTTTTAATGTAATTGTACACATCTGCAGATCATTGTAGAGTAAATTTCAACATTTTAAATCTACAGTTTTTAAATAACAGTAGGTACAAGACATAAAAAAATTTACTTTAGTGAATCACTGCCATTGTCTTAAAAAATACACATTTAAGTGGATAAAATAAATAATATCTTTGATAACAGATAGAAGAGACTTTAAAATAAAAGTGATCATAAAACAGGAAAGACAATTTTTCTAAAAATGAAGATAAATCCATAACTTATCCAAACACATAAGGATGGAAGTAAACATAGGAAAACTCAGAAAGTCATGATGAAAATAAAAAAAATCAGTACATGTAAGTAGTGAGTAAAATTGTCGATTCAATTTGTATAATTAATACAACTTTTGGAGACAATAAATGCAATAAATGATTATTATTACATATTTTTTCTTTTTCTTCATATAATATATTTTTACTACTGAGTTGGCTAATTAATTAAGCTTAAGCCATTTCATCCTTATACAAAAGAGTCCCAGTAAATCAGATAAACCTAACTTTTTTGCTATTTTTTTGTTTATATTAAAAACTGTTTACTGTATATTCTTTTACTTCATACATTACACGTTTCTATGATTTTTTTTCTTTTATAATTATATAGATTTGCACTAAACACACACATTACTACATTACATTACATTACTATATTATGTTATTTCAGTGTGAAAATTAATGTGAATTATCTTGATTAAAACATCTCACAATCTTGTAAAGAAGTTTTAAAAAAGGCTCATAAATGTTATGTATTACAGAAAATAAATTTTTACAGCTTTTCATAAATGAACCATCCCAGTTCTGTGAGTATACATAAATGAAATAATAACATGCATCGAATATCAGAAAAATCCCTACTGAAAGAATAAACTATTTAAATAAATTTGAATGTTATACATACAATTGCTATCTGACAAATAATCTCTTGTTTGTGTGAAACAATAAAAACAATAATTTCTATATAAAGAGGTATAGTAACAAAGATACCTTAAAATTTAATATTATTAGACTTCATAATTTATCAGTATATATTTTAACTCAAAAATGATGAAAGTAAAATAATATTACTGAATTAGCCACCTAATAAAGTAATAAAACAAAACATCTTTTAGTCTAAGTTGCATTCTATCTAGACACTTACACCTTGCATTGAAAAATGGAAGTGTCTGTTTTTAATATTAATAATGCAATAAGAACAATAAAATAACAATAATAAAAATATTTTTTTTTTTTTGTGATGTAAGTTCTAATTAAAATCTGATGAGATTGAAGAGGTCCCCAACCACTGGGCCACAGACCAGTACGGGTTTGTGGGCCATTTGGTACTGGGCCACAGAGAAAGAATAAATAATTTACATTACTTCTTTTTTATTTATTATTTGAGTTCTAATGTTTTATTTTATCACCTGATTTTATCTTTTCATCTGAACGATTTTTTTATTTTTCAGAAATGACTGGACTTACACTGTTACATCCATCTATGACGCTTTCTTGATGCTTATCTCGGTCATGTGATAGGTTGCAGCTAAAATTATCCCCCAAGTTTGCAAAATGAGTAAAAAACAGAAATCTTTGGAAAGTTTCTTTGCAAATTGGAAAAGGCCTAATGAGACGACTGAAGAAGAGCCTACGACTTTGAAAAAAAAAGGACTGAGTTAACATACAATACCAGGCGTCCTACTTAAAATATGGATTTATTGCAACAAGTGATTCCTGTGCACTAAGCCTGCACTGCATAATATGCAGTGATCAGCTCTCTAATGAGGCAATAAAGCCTTCAAAACTGTTTTGCCACTTAGAGACCAAGCATCCTGTATTAAAAGACAAGCCTTTTGAGTATTTAACATGAACAAGAGGGACAGAAGCGATTATGGAGGGCTTGTGAGTCTATGCATTGTGTCATTCACAGGGAAATGCTGGCTAGCTGAAATATACCACCAGAGCTTAAAAGCATATTGAATGATGTCGTTATAGTTATTAAAACACAGCAAAGCACACTCCCTTAACTTGCACCTGTTCGAGCAACTTTGTGAGGAGATAAACACGGAACACAAAAACCTTCTCTTATACACAGAAATAAGATGGTTATCCTGAGGGAGATTGCTGGCCAGAGTATTTGAATTATGAGGGCTGTTGCAGAGATTTTTCTCAGAAAAAAGTCATCGCTGGCAGCACATTTCAGTTACAAGGAATGGGTTGCAAAACTTACTTACTTGTGCGACATATTCAACATGCTCAATCAGTTCAGGGGAAAATGACAACTCTCTTCAAGTTAGCATATAAATTACCTACATTTAAAGGCAAACTGGATTTGTGGGGATGACATGTGAACAGGGGTATATTTGACGTGTTTCAAACATTTGCGAGGATTTTGGAAGAGACTGGGCCCAAGCATTCATTATCCCAGCTGGTGCACAATCATCTGTCTTTGCTTTTGAAAGAGTTTGAGCGCTACTTCCCAACCACAAAAGACCCACGAACTGCCAAGGAATGAATTTGCGACCCACTTGTTAACAAACCAGGTGAATTCAGCATGTTTATGCAAGAAGAAGATCAACTGATGGAGATCACAAATGATGGCAGCCTTAAAAGTATGTTTGAGACAACAACTCTGCTGGTGTTCTGGATTAAAGTCATGGTAGATTATCCTAAGATCGCCACAAAAACACTGAAAACCCTGTTGCCATTTTCAACATTTGTTGTGGGAGGCGGGATTTTCTGCAATGAAAACCAATTACCTCTAGATGGGACCATCGCATTGCACAGAAACAAGCTCAGGGCTCCCATTCATTTAGCATTAAGATGAGTTGTATTTTTCATGTATGACTAGAGTGTCAGAAAGCGGAGAAAATGTTACTCATGTTATGTTATTGGTGCTATGTTATGAGGATGCTGCTAATAAAGTTGCTTACGAATGCACAGTGGATTCACATTTATTATTATACTTACAAAATATCACAGTTTTTGAGCCGGTCATATCATTTTATTTTGTGTACTTATCCGCCATACCTTAAAGGCCAGTCCATGAAAATACTTTCTGACATTAAACCGATTAGAGTGTCTTTATGAAAGAGGGCTGAAATACAATCTTCAAATGACATGTTGTTCTATTACATTATTAAGTAGTTAATACACTGATATTGAAACCAAAAAATAGATTTAAAAACTGATACTATGTTTGAATTATTTTTTTTAATACATAATTTATAAGTAAACCAGTATAGTGTGAATGTACGTATGCATGCATATATTATGTATAAACAAATTTATTTCATAAATCAATAAATACTATTAAGGTAATTATCACAGGCATAAACAAGCCACCTAATAGAAAAAATATGAGAAACCTAAAATAAATAATATTTGTTTCACTTAGATCTCCTGAATTCTCGCAAAGCTTCTAATATTCTGTCCATTTCAACTCTATAGTAACAGATTTCTCTGTTTTTGTCAAGTAACTTATTTCGACATACAGGACCACAAGGAACTGGCTCTGAACTGCGAGCTAGTAAATCTCTTACAATAGCTTGAAGTTTCTGTTCCCGCACCTCATGCCTTTGCTCCAAGCTTTCAAATTTTTCCAGCAAACTTTGATACTGTTGTGATTCCTGAAATACAAAAATTTACACATTAAATGCAATTACTGCAATATCTGCTAAACATGTAACAAATTTTATCATGCTAAATGGTGTTAATATTAGCCACTGGCTTAAAATTATTAAAAAATATTTAGAAAGAGAAATAAATAAAACTGATTACTTTTAACATAATTTCTAATTAAAATGATGCAGAGAAAATGTAACTGCATTTTCTCAAGTAAGTCTTTTATTTGACTAGAATACCGTGATATAAATGTATTTATAAACAGTGTTCTTCATTATAATCCTAAAAATGTATTTGCATTCATATTTATGTGTATAACAAAGAGCAAGGGTAAAGTTTTCCTAGCACTTAAGAATTAACTGTAATTTAAAGTAACTCCCAAGAATAAATTCACATTGAGAATGTGTAAGTATATAATATCATTTTATAGTACACTTGGACTGACAGAAAAAATACAGCAGTATTATTTTACTGTCATAAATACGTTATTGCTACAAGGACAAGCACTATCAATCCATCCATTGGTACCAATCTAAAAATAAATTTCGTACTTCAGTGGATTAATGAAATCAGGGCTACCTTTTTGCCAACCATATTCACAAGCATGATTTGTAAAATTAAATGTGTTGAAGGGCTTTCTCATCATTTTGCAAAAAAATCATTAAGAAAAAAAAAGATACCATCTCTATTCTAGTTTTTATGAATAGGAAGTAACAAAATAATTTACAATTAATAATTATGTGGACTCCTCTTAAAAATTATTTTCTATTAGAAACATTAATAAACACTAAATGATTTATTTTCACATCTCAGCATGTTTAATATTAATTTTCTGTGAATTAAATAACAGAAATTTTCAAAGTTACAATAATAACACTAACCATGCAAATATTAATATTAATTTGAGTACAGAAGAAGAGTTTGAGAGTAGTTTAGGTTATATATATTGATTAATTTACACATTTAATAATCCCAGTAAAGCTATTTTAATGACATATTAACATTACCTTAGCAAACCATCACATTTGAAAAAGAAAAAAATACAGAAAAAGCTGTATTGGCCATGATTGTTAGTCAATTTATGGCTCGAAGGTTAATTATAACAAAGAAAATGGCCTTTGAATAATTCCCCTAATTTTAAAACATAATCCATAATATTAAGAGATTATTAAAATATTACTCCAGTTACTGACATAAAATTTTAACACAAAATTCCCAAAAGTCTATTTATGAACAATAAAAAACTAAAACTTAATATATATATTCAGTTAAATATTCATTATCAGTAGATAAAGATAAAGTTGCAAAGTTAAATACAACAAAACACTTAAATAACTGAATTATGAAAGAATTATTTAAGTTTAAGCAATCTCCCCCAACTGGACTTTTCCCCACAAAAGTAAGAGTGTTCAATGATTTTTCTAGGAAAACTACTGTAACAGCATAGTAAAAAGAATAACAAAAATTGCTGAAAATCCAGCAAAAAAATATTACATTGAAATAGTAGGCAAGAATAACTAGATTAAGTATAGGCAATTACAAACTGTCTTCCATATAACATATAAGAAGTAGGATAAAAAAGATATTTCACAATGTAACTTCATTATGTAAACTAGCCTCTATCTTCAAAAACATTAAAAATTAAACTTAATCCATCAAATGAGTGAAAATTTACCAGCTGAATTATAAGAATCTGTAGGACATATCCTAAATCTAGAATATAAAATATTTCTAGACAGAATTTAGGACATAAAAAAGCAAAGGTATCAAAACAAATTTGAAACTGAATAAAGTAGCATTTGACTCATTGGAAGTATAGAAGCAGGCATTGCTGCTGTGACCAACAATGCCTGGTCATAAAATTAGTTTACTAGAAACTAAAATTTAAAAAATACAATAAAATGGAATCTGACAATTGAAAACAATTATTGACTAATGGATAGGGAACCAACATCAAATAGCCGTTTACAATTAAATCTTTATTAAAAAATATTTTTTTATGAACGTTCATCTATTATGAAAACTTAAACTTGTCTAAATTTTGTTTAACATAAAAGATATTTTTATAATTTGTTAAAAGATAAGTGCAACCTCTTAATCTTGTTTAATGCTTTTTTTTCTTTCCAGTATAAAGAGTGAATGATATCAGAATGGCAACCAGTCCACGTTGGAATATTTAAACAAAAATTTTTTTTTTCTGTTTAACCTCCAGAACCACAATTAAGTATGTTTTCAGAGGGATGAGATGAATGAATTATAGCGTGTGTGAAAAATACCATGCCTGACCAGGATTCGAACCCAGGACCTCCGGATGAAAGGCCAAGACGCTATCACTCGGCCATGGAGGCCGGCTAAACAAACAGTTTAGAATGCTTGTTCTGACTTTCTACTTTTGACTTAGATTGTCTTTGTGTTTAACTTATTTGTCAACAATAGATTGTATAAATAAAGCAAAATATTTGTAACATTTCATATATTAATAAATAATTCATGGAAACTTTTTATGAATTTCATGTCTTTGCATCATCTTCTACTTATTTCTTTCTCTTTTTTACTCCTTTATTTTGATATGACTTCCTCCTTCAATTCCTTCCCACTACCCCCAAATATTTTAAATTTGTTCAGTTCATGACTTAACTTTACATAATGGAAACTGTAATATTTTAAGTCATTGTAATAAAGTTAATTTTAAAATGTTCTGTAAATTATAACTCTTTATAAATATTTTCTTGAATTTGTACAAATTTATACAAAAAAAGTCAAACACGCATATGATACAGTCAAGTATATACAAAGTATTAGTGTATATATGCGTATACATGTACACAGGCTCCTATACTACGTGTCACTAGCTGGCGCAAGCGCAATACGTCCCGAGCATGTCGAGGTCATCGGTGACTCGAACCCATAAGTTTTTCCCCTACAAAAAATCGCTCAACGCAGCTAAAGAAGTTTTCACTTCAAATACAAATATATGTGTTATGCTTTAAAGAAAACAAATTTTGGAAATAATATTTATATTATTATAACAGAGTTAGTTTGTTTTATAGCTAACAAATAATTCTGTTTATTTTATCACTTCTGTTTGTTTTATAGGTTCTAACTGGGATTTTTGAACCTTGCTTATGGAGAGCTACAACATTCAAATAATTATAAAACAAATGTACCTTTCATTGTTGTAAACATTTTTTTACAAGTATATGGATTTTTATTTTTATATAAAAATATTCTTTTTTAGCGGCTTTGCTATAATTTTTTTAACAGCAAATTTTAAGCTATATATAATTTGTTACTAATGATGTACATTTATAAACTTTTACGAGGCTCAGCTGATAGATTTTGCACACTAGCATGCTACATGGAGACAAAAGGTATATCGAGTTAGGTGTGTTAGTACATGATAGCTAAAATCCCACCTACAAACCTGCGATAATGCTTTGAAATCCATTAACTGGTTTGTTTTCAATAGCAGTTAAAATGGAGTTTAGTACAGCCAACATGTCAACACAGTTAAAAAAGTGCCAGTGATTGAATTTTTAACAACAGAAAATGTGAATCCTACGAATATTTTTTATAGTTTTAAAGCGTTTATGGTAGTGAAACTGTTGATAGGAGTATTTTGAATAAGTGGGTATTGAAATTTCACAAATGTAAAGTGAAATTGAGAATACACCTCGCAGCAGACGACCAGTTTCTGTGACTGATGAGAAAAATTGACAGGAGATGGACGATTTGCTTCAAAATGACCGGTGAATCACAGCCACACATCACTATTCAGTCAGGCATATCTAAAGAACAAGTAAACCATATTATCGAGCAACTGGAAACCATAAAATCTGTGAAAGATGGGTACCGCACAAATTCTGTGATGGCTCTTCACAAGCTAAAGTTTGAACATATTCTGCATCCACCATACTCACCGAATTTGGCTCCGTATGACTTCCACTTCTTTCCTCATCTCAAGAGAGATCTCAAAGGTAATCATTACCTTTGATGATGAGGTGAAGGAAGCTGTGGCCACTTGGATCAAATAAAGATCACCAGAATTTTTCAGTGATGAAATGTAAAAACCTGTCACACACTGGAAAAGTATATCAGCGTAAACAGGGATTATATTGAAAAATAAATACTGAATTTTGGGCTACATTTTGTAGCTAAGGTATTAATTTTTTATCTCATTCCCATGCTACGCATATATGTGCAAAATCTATCAGCCACGTCTTGTATATTCTGTCATGTATTACACCACCTACATCTCTTTTGGTGCTTTTCCATTCATGGTGGAAATGAATATGCAATCTTACTGTATGTGTTTGCAGTATTACACAATATATCTTAAATTAAATAAAACTTAATAATAATTATCATAACATAATTTATATCATAAAAAATAATTTATTTATTACAACTTCTTTATAAAAAAATTAAACAATTTTTTTTATCTTACCAGCAAACAAAGATGTATTTTCTCTCTCAAGATCTTTTGGTTTATTTACATCATCATCAGGAGTTTAAAAAATATTAAAATAAGTCAAAAATTAAACATAACTGTATGTTTAATGTATGTTGCAACATAACTGTATGTTTAAAAATAAACATACAGTCATGGCTGATTATCAATAGTATAATTTTCAGTCAATATACAAGGAGTGGCTAGAAAATAACAGGATTTTTGCTGTAACATTTTTTTTTCTTAATAACTTCCACATTATCCCCATCAGTATACTCACCTCCATGATCCCTAGACCACCCTATTTGAATTTTCCATTATTCAAAACGCTCTTTCAGGTCATTTTCTGAAATCATGGTCTCAGTTGCTTTTTCTTTCACAACTTCAACTGTCTCAAACCTAATTCCTTTCAATGCTTCCTTCACTTTCAGGAACATAAAAAGTCACATGGGACTAGGTCTAGTAAGTAGGGTGGATGTTCCAGCACAGGGATCCCATGCTTAGTCACAAACAATTTAATAATCAGTGCTGTGTGGGCTGGAGTGTTGCCCTGATGAAACATCCATAATTTGTTCTTCCACAACTCCAGTCGCTTTCTTCTAATTCGCTTACAGAGAGTAGTTAAAATCTCAAGATAATATTCCTTATTAATTGTTTGACCATCAGACCTTCAGGACAGATGAGATTGCCTATTTTTTCAATGTTTTTTTCCATTTCAAAGCCGAAGTACGTCCTAGACGTGCATCATCTTCGATTTTTCTCATCCTTTTTGGAACCTTTTATGCTGCTAAAAACCCATGTGCATGACATACACTCATCACTGTACAGTTGTTGTAAGAGAGAACAGGTATCTGTTGCGGACTTGTTTAGTTTCATTAAAATTTTCATGTTAACATGTTGGTTTATTAAAATGCCACCATTTTTCTGACAATTGGCAGATGCATGATCTGACACAATAAAAGCCTGTGGCCTGACTGAGCATGCTGCAGTCATCACACTGGCTGGAATGTAAAAGGGAGATGTCAGGTGAGTCAACAATGTGGCATTTGACCTTGAGGCTCATGTTGTTTGTGTTACAAAAAATCAGTCTTGTTATTTTCTAGCCACACCTCGTACTGTTGACAATCAGTCATGACTGTATGCTCATTTTTTAATCTTTGATTTATTTTAATATTTTTTAATTTCCAGATGATAGTTTAAATAAACCAAAAGATCATGAGAGAGAAATTACATCTTTGTTTAATGGTAAGGTGGATAAAAAAAAAATTTTTTAATTATTTTATTATTTAAATACTAATGGAAATCATGTTTAAGAAAATGAACTCTTTTGCACTTAATTTTAACATTTTAAATAGATTTATACTTATTTTAGTATGAAATTTGTTATAGTCATCTACTGATTTATATTCATGAATCTTGGATTTTTCATAGTGTTAGAGTGTTTTTCCTTTAAATATACTTGGAATCTGGTTAGCTCTTTCACTGATTAATCTTATTTTACTCTATTTAATTTTACTCTCAAAACAACATTAATTTTCTACAAAATTTATACAACATCAAATAAACAAAGTTGATTGTTAACAAAATTATTTACTTAAAAAAAGTTTTTTTATTATAGTGACACATTACAAGATGTTTAAATATATTGAAGAGACAAACATAAATTCAAAATTAAATTTTGAATCAATGACAAATTTGCTAAATAAAACTTTTTTTTTTTTTCAACATTAATTTTTAATACTTTTATATTTGAATTTTTTCTAAGATTTTTATATTCTTCCTTTAAAATATATAGAGTGACTCACATAGTGTTACTGCTGATTTCTGAGCTCATTCTTTTAGTAAACATAATGAAAAAGAACTTGTATTTGAATTTACTGAGTTATTTTACATCAATTTTCTCAGAATTAAACTCTTTATAAGTAAATATATGATAATAAATTTTACACATTTATCAGTCATTTACAAAGTTAAAAAACATGGTTGTAGCAACACTTTTTTTCTGTTTTACATTAGATATGGAAACTGCTGGAAATATGGTTCTGGAGCCTGTTTTATTTGTCAGGTCAAAAACCATCAAGCTTGGCCTTTAATTTGGATTCCTAGTATTTCAGTAGGGTTTTATTTTACTTTTTACCAAGGAATTGGTGTGAAATCCTTCGCTAGCCAAAACTCGCTAATGGAGTGTTTTCAGATCCATGTTTATATGAACTTTTTTTAATAGAATAAGCTCAGAAATTGCTGATAACACTATGTGAATCACTTGGTATACACACATGCATGTTTTCAATTATTTTTTTATTAACAACTATTTTAAAATTTTAAGTAAATTTTCACAAGTATCACACATAGTTGTTTAATTTTTGGTACATTAATTGCCTGTACCTCCTTTCATTGGCTTTTATGCCACAGCACAGTTACCAATAGTATCTATTCATTATTATTTTTTATCAATTCCTCTTATACAATTATTCCTATATACAATTATATAAAAACAATTAAAACTGTATATATATACAAGTAAATATACAATTTTAAAAAACAAAAATATTATACCCACCAGATATAGTTCAAATAAAAGGTAAGAACACTCCCCTAACTGGTAAGTGGTAACAACTTTATCTGATGGATAATATATTTGTTTTTTAAAATAACTTATTTAATACAATGATATCACGCAGACAGTAGTAGTAACATGAGTGGGCTACATGTGTCTTTAGCAGTATAACTCATACGTTCATTACCCAGGACTCTCACATGGCTAGGACCAGCAGAAACTGGACTTGTGTGATGTGATAATTCAACTTAGTGATTGCACTATGAATTTTGATGACGATAAGATATCTAGAAAACAACCCTTCTAAAGCTTGGAATACACTACATGAAATGCTAAAAATAAGGATGTGATGGTATTTTAAGTTGATGATATTCAAAACCTTATTGATGGCATACAGTTCAGCATTGTGGACACTTATACCAAGTAGATCGAACATATAGGTTTTGTCATTTACAACAAAAGCACATCTCCAACAGTAACATTCTGTTTTAACCATCTGTGTATACTACCATGTCTGGGTTTGTGTTGCACAGAAATTGGTAAAACATTTGCTGAAAGATGATATGAACAATTAATTTTTTATTATATATGGTGAGGTCATAATTAAAATTTACAGGGTTGAGTCTTCACAGAGGATATGACCAGGGATACGTTGGGAAAACAGAAGATGTGTCAAAATTTAAAGGTACAGTAAATGCTGAGTACAAACACCCATTAGTGCTGTGTAATATGGATGGCTTTCATACCACTGCAAATGAGGATTTGCGAGGAATGTTTTACAAACCCAAGTTATTTGGTCCTTTAAAATGAGCAGAGTAAGATTATAACAGTTGGTCCCGTCTATACCAAAGTGACAGTTCACCACAATCAACATATATGCTTGTGACAGGGCTTGATCTAAACGCAAGATGAAGAAAAGTGTGATATGCAGCATCCAACATCTTAAGCACGGTATGCAGCAGGGAAGAGTAAGCAATGCAATCATAATCCAAACGGGATTAAAGTAAAGAATAATTAAAATGCAACATACATGATCAGTGGCTTCCCACTTGGCGTTACTAAGGACTCATAGCATATTTAGAATTTTTAAATAAATTGCTTTTAACTGTTTTATATGTTTGACTCATATAAAACAATTATCTCAAAGCAAACCTTAAGATTTAACATCAGGAGAGATAGCAATTGGCCTTCCATTGAGAAGGACTTTTTTAATAAAAGGCTGGCATATTTGAGAAAAACAACACATTCTGTTTTCTCAGTTGAGAACGTGAAGCTGGTGACCTTGGGCCAGGGTTCAAGGTGAGATATTGTATTATGTAGTAAGTCTCTCAGCTAGGACTGTTGAACAGGTCGTGATATATGTGGAAAAATTAAAAACAAATAGAAAACATGAAACAGATGGCTGCCACAATTAGTAATATTGTTATCACCATAGTAAACAAAGTGGCACTTAATACATTTCCTTGAAACACTTCATTCTCCAAGATGACACTACTCGACACACAAAGAATCTCCAACACAAAGTTCAATCATTTAAGAAACCCTAATAAATGACAAGCATATTTCCTATGACTCCCCATTCTTTACGGGTGATTATGTTGTCCAGACATGTCATATGCCATCCTTATATAAAAAAAAAATAGTGTTGAATTGCTGGCAGAGCAGAAAAGCATTTTGGATAGCTGTTTCCAGTGATACCAAATGGTCAATGGAAGACTGCCCTGGGCAGAAACCACATTGCTCTGAAGACATCAGGACATGTTTCTCTAAATACCATGTCATCTAAATATAATTAATTACAGGCAGTTCAAATTATTATTTCAGAATTGTTAATTTCAATAACTCTGATGCCCTGAAGTTGGATGGAACTCAACTACAACTTCCAGCATATGAAGTGACAGTAGGGGAGATTTTTAAAAATAGGAAGTGACAGACGACAAACCAAAGAAGGTGTTTGTTTGGATAGCTTATTAGACAGCTTACAGTCAGGCTATATTTACT
>JAAAKQ030484842.1:32043-42701 GCA_010016005.3 Zanna intricata
TATATATATATGAAGAAAAATAATTTAGCACTAAACCTGACTTTTATAATCTCTGGTACGCTATCTTTTCAAAAACTGTAAAATCCAAAATAGTGAATGGTGAAGACATAAAGCAAAAAAAAATCTGCTAAATTATGTCAAAGTATTAACAGAAAACAGAAGTAACAAATTCTCAGTAATGTTCAGTTAAATAGACTGAAATTAACTGGAAGGTTTAATGTTATCAGACACTGGCTTTAAAATATCTTATAATATTCATAGATACAAAATCACACACACACACAGCACACACATAAATGTGGATACATATATGCACGCATATGAATATACAGAAACAATTTACAATGAATACTGATAAATTTAGCCAGTTGAACCTAATTTAATTAATAAAAAGTACTAGAGAGTTATGTGTACAAACCAGTCAAGGGCACAACCCTGAAAAAAAAACATTTTTGCAAAATTCAATAACAAACAAAAAATCCACAATTTATTAAGCATCTACTGTAACTTATTTTCCATTCCTCTAAAACTTTTTCTTTAAACTTTTACTTTTTTTATGACTGCAAGCATTGTTCAGGTCATATGGTATAGTAAGGAGAAGGTATCAACAAAAAAAACTTTATAGTAAAGCTTTAGTAAAAGCTTTTTAGTAAAACTCTGTAATAAAGCTGTATACATAATAGATAAATAAATAAGGAAATTACTTACTTCATTCGCCAGAAAAGGAAACCCTAAAGAATAAGTGGAAGAGCTAACTAAAAATTAATAATCAAAAAATAAACAAAAATTCAGAATTACATAATGTTAAAATAAAAATACAAAATGAATAAACGAAATGAATTGTGTCTAATTGAAAAATCCATAGTACAGTATGTTTCCAAATGGAGGAAACAAAATAGTGCAAAAGCTACACAACAAAATCTTGCAGAAATTAATTTTTTTTTATAAAAAAAAAAGCCTAATCAAGATTTAAAATTGATAAAATAACTTTACTGGTGTTTGCAGTTCCTGAATTCGCTTGTTTGCTCCCATCAGTGCTTTCTCCAAATGGTCTCTTTCCAATTTTAACATAGCATTCTCTTCCTTCAAATCAGTTAACCTAAAAAATATGATTTTAATTTTGTTAATACCAGTAAAAGGATAAATGAATACTTTTTCTATAGTTATGAAATAGCTTACTGTTCAGATGGAGTATTCTATCCCATTACTTTTAATAAATAAAGTGCTAACATGTTTGACTCTTTCCAACTGAAGTTTGCCAAGTGCTAACAACAAACTAACATGACTCATAGTCATTTTACCTATAACATGTGAAACTATTTTAAATAATGACCGTTAACTTTAAGAATAAATTTTTAAAAATGTGATGCAGCAGCCAAATTTTATTTAAGAGTGAATCCAAATTAGATGGCAATCTGTTACAAGATGGTTCTACAGCCAAAAATAAGAAGAAAAAAAGTTATACAAACATATACGTCAGAAAATGGTTCACTGGTAAGTTTTGGCTCACGAAACATTTAGCTTGCTTTCTGCTCTCTCTGTATAATTAGTTTCATATTAAAATTCTTGGAGTACAAATCGAGGAGTAAATTTGGTACTTTCTTATGGTTTCTTTTTTTTACCTAAGAAATTCAAAAAAAAAGTGGTCCCAGACCTGTTTCTCACTTAGGTTTTAAGAAAAACAAAGTAAAACATAACAAATCTTTTGTCAGAAAATACACACTTTTAGGTTTGGAATAAAACAACTTTGTTAATTCACCAATAAACAACTACAAATTTCTAGTTAACTTTGTATATAATTTAATACTGAGAAAATTGTTGTGTATAACGTCTATTCGAACTAAATACAAATTTGAGAAGTCAATTTAATTAGAAAGGAAAAACACAAACTGGATCTGAGAAGTGATATGATTTTAAACATAACAATTTTCATCAATGTTTGAACAACATAATACAAATAAAAATTTAGTCAATAACAGAAAAAATGAATAAAAAATACATTTAAAAAAGTAAAACCACATACTTTTTGTTTTTTTTTTTAATGTATTAAATATCAAAATGGATCCTTGATAAAGTTGCAAAAATTTCTTTAACACAGCTGCTCAATGTGACCACCATTCTACTCAATGCGTAGTTCAGCTCAGTGAATCCATGCTAGCCAAGCACATCTAATAGATCATTATTATTCCTAATAGTAGTAACTCCTGTTTCTATAATACAATAACTCAATTCTTCTTGTGTCACAATATAAGCAAAAAGATTAACAATTTCATCCAACACCAAAGAAAATCACGTAGTCTCACTGGTGTGAGACTACGAATGGAGGTGGCCATTTTACTGGTACGTTTAGACCAATCCACTGCTTACAACATGGGTTATTTAAAAGATTGATCACATCATAACATTAGTCAACAGGTGCACCATAGTAGAAAAATCACATCTGCACTGTTATCTGCAAGCTGAATATCTTCCAAGACTTCCATCAGATTTGTTAATGTATTAATAAATTGTATAATTTACAATTCCATTTCTTGTAAAACAGCATTCACCAGTAATTAAAATATTACTTAAGAAATTGTGATGATCTTCACATTTTTTAATTAACCACTGACAGAATTTGATCTGTTCATCAAAATCAGGCGGAAATATCTCTTGATGTAATGGGTATAATTGTTGCTCCTGTAACGTTCACCACATACTTGATTGTGAAACATGAAAGCAATGTGACAACTTCTGGTGCTTGAGAAGGAGATACTTGTACAGCATTCACCACTGTTGCTTGACATTTCTAAAAAAATATTCACGACTAGCATCAAATCATTGTGGTTTAAGCATACCTGTTTAAAACTCACCTCTCCAAAGCCTCAAATGTTTTACAATCAGAAAATCTTCCACATGGATAATTTTCCTGACATAGCAATCAATCCATTTTTATTTACTTTACTACAAATTAATAATATGTCTGTCAGCTCTCAAAATGAAAACAAATTTGTGGTATCACCCAATACGAATAACTGAATGAACAATAATAGCACAAATGAATATTAAAAATACTAAACACTAAATTTAATTGTTGATCAGCTGTTATTGCCAACCTATGAAAAAATTAATTAAAATGTTTAATAATATGTTTTCTCCCAAGATATTTCTGTGGTAATGTGGAATCACTGTATATGTATGTGTGTGTGTGTGTGTATATATATATATATATATACACATTAATGCCAGTGGAAAAAATCTAGTACTACTATTTAAAAACAATTTATTCCAATTCTTTTATCAGTTTTTAACCTCATACCTTCGATGGATCTCAGAAATACTTTAGCAATTTTCAGTGAAACAATAATCTCATTTAATCAAATCTGTTGTTAAATTAATTTCTTACCCCACCAATATAAAAACTCTATGACCTCAACAATTTAACCAGTTTCATGTAGGAATATTTTAACAGCTTGCAAACATCATTTCACAAAATAATCTACATCCTTAGGTAATTTTATTTCATATTATTTATTAGGTACTAAGTGATAAATTTTGCAATAATTTCAAGCAAAATTGATGCACGTAATCAGTGAACATATAAATATAGTTTAGCAATGTTTCATATTCCAAAACCTCTATTTGTATATATGTTTATTATTTTTTGATCTTCAATCCGATACATGTAATAAAAATTATTTGGACATGACTTTTTATTTACTAGCATGAACAGGAAAACTAAAAATTAATACTTTTAAGTATGTAGGATAGTAATAACTATCAAAATTTCCATCATATGCTTGATGACTTTATAACAAAAAAAGTTGGTTCAAATTGTTAAGAGAATTTTCTGCAACAACCACAAATAATATTTTTTAAACTATTTTTTAAGAAAAAATCCAAGTTATAGTAATCTAATAAAGCAGTAGTAATTCTAATTTTTACAGTAAAAATGCTAAGGTAGCAGAGTAGTCTGAGAAGTGAAGTAAGTGGTTTCCCATTTTCTCTCTTCACTGAGCCAAAATCAAATATAATCAAAAATATTACGTCACCATATTAAGCCCAGCTAAATTCAGTTGATTCAGCCCTACACCTTTATTCTGTTCACCATAAGGACTAACTGTATAAAGAACATCACTACTCTCAAAGAAAGCATTATACTAACACTATTTATAACTTGTATTAAATCTTACATTTTTTTTTTTTTTTTTTTATTTAGATTACTACTAGATAATGATTCTTCTAAATCAAGAATGTAACATTACTGGATGTAGTTAGTCAGTTTTGCAAGCAATACATCTCTAGAAAAAACGTACTTGAAATGTCACAGAAATTTTAATGTAACACAAATATATTAGAACAAAAAGTAATAGACTGTACAGTTATGTATATGTAAGAACATAAATAAATGATCTTAATAATCATAAAAACAGACCTAGTAGGATAATATAAATTTTAAGAGTAATGGATAACTGCAGGAAACAAACTTTTGTAAAGCTATTTTTTTTTCAGTCTGAAGTAAACAGAAACTGTTATTTCAGCTTACAGTAATTCCAAAACTTTCATTTAAATATTAAGTTCAATCCTCACTAACAGAAATACTATGGATTTTTTCGTCAGAAATTAAAAAATTACAAAAAAGTAATATAATGATTTTATTATAAGGTCAGACAACTTAATTCCTGAAACATATCTGTAAGAAACCATATATTGCCTACTGTCAATTTCAAGGTACTCCCTTTGTGTATATACAAATTTTAAATGGTATATTAAATGGTGTTCTCAATCCTGTTGTTTGCAGATTTCAGAACTCTTTTTCAGGAATACTCATGACTTTCTTTATCACATTATGATGTAAATCACACATCAGAAAATCTTCATCCTTTTAGAGTAGTTTTTAATTTTGGATAAAGCCAGACATCACAATAGGTCTAATGCGAGTAATTTAAATAAGCACATGACTTAATCTTATCAGATTAATTTTTTCCAAAAACTCTTTTACCATAAGGAACTAAGCCTTAGTGTATTATTATGCATGTATGTGCCAATTGTCAAGCCTCTTTTACTCTGAACACAATCTCCTCACCTTTCCATAATCATTAATATTTTCATTAGTTATTATTAACTGTCTATCAGTTTATGCCATATTGAGTTTTTCAAAATAGCCATACCACATTTTTTACTTTCAACAGCTTCAAAAGGTTTGTTAGTTTTCACTCACTACGATTTCTGATTTCTAATCATTCATTTTATGCCAAATGTTATAAGCAGATCTTAATTATTTTTTTCAATAACCAACTAACAAGTGGCTCATCAGCTTGAGGTTTATGCATACGGTATTTAAAACATGTATTAACATAATTATTCATTCCAAACAAATCATCTCATGGGTGGCACTAACAGATGTTCTGGAAATTAAATTGTCACACCTCACATAAGCAACCAAAAATTATTTTTACAAGTGAAAACTACCATTTCAATGAACACAATATGTATGCTGCCCTTTCAAACTTAATTATTAAATTATTTAACAAAATCCAAATAAAATAATAAATAAAAACATGCACATGAAGAAAAATTTTGGAAAAAATAAAATGAACAGCTGAAAATGAAAGAAGTAATATATTAAAATTATATTATTAGCAAAGAACAGAAAGAAGCAAAGTAAGAAAAATCCAATGGAAAAATAAAAAGCAATCTTGTCACTTAAAATAAGTTTACAAATAAATGTCTGTTGCCCATAACTTGTTCAGGATCACTTAGGGTTACAGCAATAAATTTTTCAGCTGAAGATTATAAACCAAATATCATTCTTTACCTGGAACACTACAAACAGGCATACTTTTTTATACATGTAGAGGGGAACTAAGGTAATGTATTTCATTTGCACAGAAATACTCCTATGGAAAGTTCTAGAAACCCTAAGCACAATAACCCAGAATAAAACGCTAAACTCAATTTTAATCTGGGTAAAGCTAATATTCCTTAAATATGTTTAATCTAGATAACTTACAAATGTAAAAACTAGAGGAAAGAGAAGAATCCCTGTTTTAAATTTACATATTATTGGAGAAGATTACAGCTTCAGTGTTTGCTTTCATTATTTAATCTTAGAATGTTTTTCACCCTTAGTATGTGAATAGATTCAAAGGAGAGAAGAGAAAGTAATTGTGGTTAATTTGATTAAAATCACTTCCAAAATATTTTATATTCAGCAGACAATTTGCCCAACTTTGGTTTTTAAATTCCAGTTTAGACAGACCAGAAGAACAAAATCACATCCATACTTACACAACAAATAGTTCTGATAAAAAAAAAAAAAATGTAAAAAAAGTATATAGTAATGGAAGAGAAGGATAAGAGAAAATAAAAGCAGGTGTGCAAGTTCACACACACTTCGATATGAGCTTCATATTTAAGTAACAGTTCCCATAATATATCTTTTTTCTTTAAACATCTAGCATGGTACAGCTAGCACAACCTGTATAGGGAGAATAAAAAAATTCATATGAAAAGCATACATACACAAACATACACACACACACACATATATATACATATATATATATTTTTTTAAATCAATTCTTTTGAGAACCTAACTCCTCTTTGCTATATGCAAAAATATTTATTTTATTCTATCAACCTAAGTACAGAATAAATGCATAAAGTAGGATGACTTATCTGATTCCACCATATATGCAGAAGCAGTTTCAGCTATATTACATATTTATATATTCATCTCATATTACATCATAAACTTACACAATACAATAACATATCATTTATTAATTTATTTAATTTAAAACTTAAAACCTTTAATCTTTTTATTTTAAGAATTTAAACTTTTTTCAGTTAAATTAAAAATGAAATTAAAAACAAAATTTTAAAATATGACAAATTAATTAAAATTAACATTAAAAATGAAATTAAAATTGTAAAACATTTTTACATTTGTAAAAATATGAAATCAAGTATAAAATCATATTAAAATTTAATATTTAAAATCAAAAATTAAAATTAAAAATCAAAAGTTAAAAATTCAAATTAAAATCAAACAAATATAAAAATAATTTTAAGTAAAGAAAATATGCGTTTATATGTACTTTATTACACTGATTGAAATATATTAAATTATACATCATTATTAAAACAGATGGTGGTGCCACCTACTCCAGCTCTCTTAATACTGTCATCTCATATTCTGTCTGAAGGTTATTAAATTTATTTTTATATTTACAACAAATTTCTAAAATGTTTAATCCCTTATTATTTGTATCCATATTATATTTTTTCATTTTAATGTTTAATTTTTAAATTTGTCCTAATATCGGATTATTGTATTTTATTCTTAATCCGATGATCAAATATGTATAATATTTTTACAAATGTAAAATTCTGATCTGGACACCATTATGATTTCCTTGCACGCCTATTAAATTACATACACATTTTTTTGCTGTAATCCATTTAAATTTATTTCATTTAAAAGCAAGTATCTCACTTTCATTGGAGAATCGTATCGATCCTCCAATTCTTTAATAAAGTGGACAGTTAAACAATTGCTAAAATATCGCTTTTTATTAATATAAAATATATATACAATTATTAATTCAACAATCTTACCTGGAATATTACATTAGAGTAAAAATCTCTTTATTACTCTTTCAATAAATTTTAAGTCCTACATCTACCTAATATTATGTTTTAAAATTATTAAGATGAAACCATCAACAAAATGAAAACAAAAACAAAATAGAAGAAGGTTACTAAATTTTATAGCGATATTTATTATCAAATAGACTGAAACAAATGCATAAATAAAAACACGATTCTAAAAAAATAATTTTCAATTAATGTTAAGTAATCAGATGTGGACACCACATGACTTCCTTTTATGCCTAATTAATTGCATATACACTTTTTTTTAAAACAAAACGTATATAAAATTATATTTCATTAATAATTTATGATTTTTTTTTAAATTGTAATTTTTTTTTACTAACGGGATTAATTATTAATACATCAATATTTAAATTAAAAAAAAAAAAATTATATGAAGTCTGATTCAAGTTGATGTGTCCTTATAAATTTTAAATATTTCATTAATTATAATTTTATTCTGGAACCAATAAAAATAAGTACCACTTATGATATATCATTGAAAAGCTCTCAATGAGGGCTTATTACTTCAGTTAAGAAAAAGATTAAAATCCAATTTTTGTGGAATTTGGGCTTTTTTTGGTTCAGTAGATTGTAATCAAAAGGAGAGCTGCATGACTAGATGTTACAACAGTCTTTAAATCAAAATTTCAACATTCTACCACTAATCGTTGTTGAGTTATGCGAGGTATGTATATATGTACAGACGTCAAGCCAAAACTAGTCAAAATGGTTATTTCTGTTGAAATCTGAAAATTGAAATTTTTCATGATAACAATAAATACTTTGTTGAACTTTTGTACATGGAAGTAATTACTGTTTTTATTATTGTTAGGAAGTATTATTGTTTTTTTTAAATGTATGTATTTTTGTTCAAGGAAGTAAAAATGTTTTACAATTTAATTTTTAATGTTAATTTTAATTAATTTTTCAGTTTTGTTTTTAATTTAACTGATTCTTAAAATAAAAAGATTAAGTGTTTTAAATTTTAAATAAAATAAATAAATATAATAATTGCTGATGCAAGTAAATTGTGAAAACCCTCTTGCATATATGGTGGCATAATGTTAATGGCATATTTGGTGTCATCCTATTTATTTAATTTATTTATTCTGTACTTAGGTTGATCTAATAAAATTAACAAATAAAATACATAAATAAATACATATATATATATATATATATATGCAGAAACAAAAAAGTAAATATTAATTAATTTGAAAGCATATATATATATATAAATTTAAGTTTTCAGTAGAATACTGACTGCTTCAACTGCTCTTTTAAATGTGTGATGACCATCTGATGAGTGTAAATTTGACCTTGTAATTCTGCTACAGTGCTTTGTGAATGTCTGTTAGAATAGTCATTAAGGAGACGCTGAATTTCTTGTTCATGTTCTGCCTGAAGTGTCCTCAACTAAAAAAAGAAAAACCTGCTATAACTGAAATGTACTCCATTAGGAAAAATACGAGTAAAACAATACTATTTAATGAGTAAAAGTAGCTAAAATAATGTTAATAACCTAATTTATTGTTACTTCTTTCTTCAAGAATCTTTCAAATATTTTCTTTTAGAGTACAGATTTCTACTTAAATAATATGGACCCCAAATGCTGTTCACATGAGACTTACAAAAGAGAATTCAATTAACCTAATTAACACAATGTTTTCAAAAATTAGCAATGGATCAGATCTATCATAATAATAATTTTTTTAAATTGGATAATTAGAATTTTTTTTTATTAGTAAAAAAAGTTTTAAAAATTACAAAGGACTCACAAAGATTGCTGTTGTTTTAAAATCAAGTTTTATAACATAATTTTACAAAAATTATAAGCACTATATGATTACATTTAAGATCTAATTCCAATAACAGAATTAAAACCAAGTAGGTTATTATTAAAAGTGAAAACAGAATGCTAAGTAAGAGTACTGAAACAAACCTAAAAAAATATAATTTTCTTCTAATATCACACATATACTCTACATGCAGTGAGAATTCTACAGTTTTTTCTTATATTTTCAACAATAATATCAACCTATTTCAACAAGCAATTTAAATGAAATAGTACAATTGATGATCCAATATGTACCTATTTTATTTAATTCTATCTTTTATTATATATTTTCTATAATTACATCTTCTTCTCTAATCTTGTTTAGAACACACACACACATGCACGCACACACGCACTAGTAAAATGGATGGCTTGGTAATAGTTTTAATAAATATAGATGACAAAAAAGTAAAAATTGTTAGTACATCTCAGGTGTACGCTTTCTCACTCATAACATGACCAGCTGGCCTCAGCTGTTACTCTGTTAGTGCTGTATGAAATTTTGTACTTGTACTGAGACAAGCAGTGATTTTCTTGTGTATATAGTGAATAAAAAGAATTGAAAATCCTACCAAATGTCTTGTAGAAATTTATCATCAAATTAATATTGTATATGGTGAGTATAACGAATGAAAAAAACAGTATCATTTATTTATGGGAGACAACACCTGTTCATGACAAGCAACACCCAGGATTCCCTACTCTCATTACTGAACAGCTGAAAGAACAGATTGACAGACTAGTTAAAGAGAACCAGCGTTTTACATTAGATGAACTTAATGAAAATTTTCTGTACATCACAATCTCTATTACATAAAATTGTGTCTGTTCACCTAAATTACCTTAAAATTTGTGCCCATGAAAGAGTGGGTTTCAACAGGGAGTAAACATATATCACTTCAGTCGCATCATTCTCGATCACCTTCAAAGACAAAAAAATTCATACAAACATTCTCAAAATGAAAAGTGATGGCCACAATTTTCTGGATTGCTATGTGAATTTATGCCCCACAATTAATGCTGAAACTTACTTGATAATTTTGATGAAACTGTCATCCAGTTCAAAATCACCGGCTTGGTTTTTGACTCGTGGAGTGTGTTTGCTTCATGACAATGCATATCCACATGCCACAATAAAACTTGTGAACTTCTCAAAGGTTTCGGATGGGATATTTTTCAT
>JAAAKQ030484843.1:0-22003 GCA_010016005.3 Zanna intricata
CCTGACCGGGATTCGAACCCGGGACCTTCCGGATGAAAAGCCGAGACGCTACCACTCGGCTACGGAGGCCGGCAAATCACATTTACACACCATTCTACACACGGGCAAATTACATTTATTGTAATCTGTTAAAGGAAAGAAAACTGTCTACAAATTTAAACTGCTTTTTTAGGTAAATTTTTTTTCAACATAACAAAAATGTTTTTTTTTCTGTGTGAGATTTACATTTCTGTAGTGACTGATACTTTCAGAAATAATTGTTTATTAATAGATTAATAATAATTAATAAAAAATTTTTTTATTATTCGATATTAAGAATATAAAGTGACTAAAACAAGTAATACTGGAAAATGTAATGATGCTAACCTGCTACATTTCCTAAAAAGCTTTAAAAAGTAAATATAAATGAACAATTAAACCTTGTAATTGATGTACTATTTGTCATCGTTTTTCCTATTTTGTCTTTTTTTTTTTTTCATTACAGACAGACATCTGAATTGTCTCTTACATCTGTAATTAACATTTCCATATTGGGTGTGAAAAATTATTTTTATATCATATTCAGTAACATCAAAAATATAAATAACTGAAAGAAATCGGCTAAAAATAGGCTTAAGAAAATGATTAGCTTTGCCTTATGAGAATACATTTTGAATTACTAAATTAAATAAAAATGTTATTTTTACTGACCAAATAAAAATAAAGAAGAACCGTGTCAGTTAATAGTACTGAAACGTGTTATACATAACAATTTCAATATATATATATATATATATATATATTTAATATAGAATGCAATACTGACTTATTTCTAATCGTGCCTCCTCTGATTTACGCCATTTATTGCTTTTATAATTTTAAGTGACCTTTGTGAAAGTACGCCTTTATTTTATCATTTTTACTTCCTTGTACCGTACAAGGAAGTATTGTAATCGCTAAAATCTCGGTTTTCGCATTTAACAGAAATATCGGTTATGAACATCCCTGAATTTATTTTGACTAGTTTCGGCGTGACCTCTGTAAGTACGTATCTCGAGTAACTCAAAAGTGATTAGCCGTAGAAATTTGAAATGTTGGATTTAGAAATGTTTGAATTTTGGATTCAGAAACATCTAATTGTAACCTCCCCTTTTGAATTCAATCAACTGAACCTAAAGTGTACAAAAAAGCCTAAAATCCCAAAATATTTGGACTTTTTCTTAACTGCGGTAATAAGTCCTCATTGAGAATTTTCAACGACATATCATAAGTGGTACTTCTTTTCATTGGTTGTAAAGTAATAGCCAAATAAAAATTGTATTAAATGAGATATTCGAATCTCAAAGGGAAGAAACATTGGTTCAACCAGACTTCATCTCCTTTGTTTTATTCAATTTAAATATATTGATTTATTAATAATTATTAACCACTAATTGTAAGAAAGGGTTTTACGATAAACAATAATTCAATAACGAAAATAAAAAAATATCAGAAGTTATTAATGAAATAAAATTTTACATACTTTTCATTTTAAAACAAACATGTATATTAATTTAATAGGCATCAGATTTTTTATATTTAAAACTATATTTATTAAAACTATATTGATCTGTGATACTGATTTGCAGGACTTGTATCAATATGTGCAGAATGAATAGCAGTAATGGTAAGAAATCTGTTGAAGGACTTTTACTTAAAATACAGTCATCAACGACTACGATGAACTGCAGAATAGTTACACCCAAGAGACCTCCAGTACACGTGAGATAAACATCAATAAACAGTTAAAATATTCATGTTAATTATTAAAATTTGATTTAATTATAATAGTTTTTATTGTTATTAAATGTTATAAATGTTTTATTGTTATTGAAAATTAATTTAAATATTTAAAAACTAAATATGTAAATAATATTAATTCGTTTAACTCAATGTATCAAAGTTTTAAAATGGAAAAAATATTGCTTAATAAATTATGGACCTTGGTGATCACCGAAAGAAAGCTTTGTCATTAGATCAATTCTGACCTATTCAGTGGTTGGGGAAAACCTCATTTAACTAATCCATCAGAGTTATATCAGTAAAAAAAGCACCATCTTCTTGTCAAGTAAAACTCTTTGGTACATCATCCTGTTGAGGAAAAAGAAAATCCTACAGCACTTATTTCATCGAAAAATATCAGTTCATAAACTTACCGTCGTTTGTAGAGATATTCTAAATAAAACATTCTACTATGGAGAATTTCTTTTGCGTGATAATAGTTCATGGAAATTTTCTTACTCCCAGATACGGACGGACATTAAGTTTATTAACTTTTCTGAACAGTTAACAAAAACAAACACTTTTCATAAAGCATAAACTATTGTCTCATCACTAAATAAAATACGATAAAAAAAATGTTCATCTTAGTTCTTCAACATTTCGATTTAGAAAGTTGCAGCATAATCGGTATGCTTTAGAGCCTGTAAATGGTTTTATATCCTTGTAGGTATAAATAATAAATATTATATGTAAGTCGTTTTACATATATAATGTATATGTAATCGTTTTCATAAAATGTTTCACTGTCATCAATTTCATCGATACTTGGTGGCTGACTTTCTTAACAGATTGTTTAGAAAAGAGTGCTGACATGTTCAACATTGACCTTTCTATGACAGTAATTTTCAATATTTTATAAAAATCTTTATTTCTTTTCCCTGCAGATAAAATCTAAATCTGTATGGGCGCGCTTGTATAAGAGTAGAATTTATTTTTAACAATTCCCAAAAAAACCGAAGTGTTTTGTACCCTCTTACACATTAATTCCGCAGAAATAAGTTATTTGAAATTTATTGTTTAATATAACGCAATGGGTTTTTATCTCTTTTGAAATAAAAATGTTTTCGTCAGCCATTTTAAGCGGAAATAAAACTTCATAACAGTTACAGTGAAAAAGGAAAGTCTTAAAGTATATAAATAAAAGTTTTGTGAGTACAAATTGTTTTTATATTTCTATTCGTCTCGTGTTTTTTTTATTTTTTTTATTTATTTTTTTTTTTTTTTATAATATTTTCGATGATCAACTTCAGCTGGTTTGATAATGTTATTTTATTTTTAATTATAATGATTCAAAAGTACAAGAATAGTTATGTAAATTTAGTTAATTTATATCAACAAACCAAAATAAATCTAGCTATAATTTAGCATTTTATAAATAAAAATATTAATTATACATTTAATTAATGCATTTTTTCAAAAATAATGTAATTAAGATTGCAATTAAATTAAATAAAACTGTAATTATTATTAATCATTAAATAAACAAAATATACAGATAGGCAATAAAAATTGCCGATCTCACTGACAAATTATATGCAATAGGTTATATATTTTAATGCCAGTGTTATATTTTCAATCTCAATTTGATAAAAATTAGTTTGTTTTTGGTACAACTGTTGATTCACAGTAACCTGGTTATGCGGAAACAGCATATTACACTCAAGTTTCACAAGTAATATACTCGTATGCTCCAAACTTTTTAATTAAAATAATTCTGAATAAATAATTATCCAATGACTAATTATTTCAAATGTTTCGAAGATTACAAGAAGAACGTCCATCCATATTAATGTTGTTTGTTTTTTTTTTGTTTTACCTCCGAAACCACCGTTAGGTTATATCTTCAGAGGATGAGATGAACGAATTGTAGCGTGTGTGAAAAATTCCATGCCTGACCGGGATTCAAACCCGGGACCTCCGGATGAAAGGCCGAGACGCTACCACTCGGCTACGGACACCGGCATATTAATGTTGTTATACAACGGACAACCAGATGAATAACAAAATTTTTAGTAAAAATATCTGTTCCTAGCACTAGTTTTACTTAATTGAAATATATATCTTTAGAGATACTAAATAAATAAATATCCTAGTGGGATATTTATTTAAAAATAAACAGCTTACGGAGCTGGTCTAGTAGTAAACTCGTCGTATATATTGGAAAGATACCAATAAGATTGGTATCTTCCATGGTATTGGAAGATACCTGAGAAAAATCACTTGATTTATTTTTTCGGGTGGGGGTAATTTATGACAAATTTTTATTACCAAATTATTGTTATACGTTTAAATAAACCCAAAAAATCTGACGTTGACATCACATGACTCCCTTGCACGAAAATCTAAAAATAATATGAACCAAAATCATAATTTTCAATTAATATAAAATAATCTAATGTTTCACCAAAACTATTATAACATATACACATATGTAATAATGACTATTAAATTTCAGATACACAATTTTAAAAGTCCGTAAAATTTCATTTCACTAACATCTGATTTTTTTGTAAATTTTGTTTTTTATTGTAATTATTGAACAATTATTTATTTTAAAAGATTTTTTTATAATAAGATGTTAATAATTAATAAATCAATATATTTAAAGTTAAGAAAAAGTTAAAAAAATAAATTTAAAAAAAGTTAATAAAAGAACAAAGGAGGTGAAGTCAGATTCGAACCGATGTTTCTTCCCCTTTAAGATTCAAATATTTTATTATTAAAATTGTATTTGCCTATAACTATGGAATCAACGAAAATAAGTCCTACTTATGTAAATCGTTGGAAAGCTTTTACTGAGGGCTTATTACTGCAGTAAAGTAAAAGTCCAAAATCAATTTTTTTTTTTGGGGGGGGGGCTTTTTTGGACACTTTTAGTTCAATCGATTGAAATCAAAGAGGAGATGAACAACTACGTATTAAAACAGTCCTAAACCCAAAATTTCAACTCCTACGCTAATCTTTTTTGAATTGTGCGAGATACATACGTACGTACAAACGTCACGCCGAAGCTAGTCAAAATGGATTCAGGGATGGTGAAAAAGGATAGTTCCGTTGAAATCCGAAAACCGAAATTTTTCGAGATTACAATACTTCCTTTACTTCGTACAAGGAAGTAAAAAGTTTACAAGATTAAGAAAATCGGCTCTTTAACAGCTGATTTTTGAATTCGAAGGTTTTGAGGTTCAAAACTTGTAAAATTTTATAATGACTTGATGCTAGACAGTGAAAACCGGTACATTTTAATGGTTGGGGTTTAATTAACCAGACGTCTTAGAAATGGTCGACCTGATTTTTACAAGACTACACCTTATTTTTTTGTTATACATCACCCTCATCTGACAAATTCATACCGTGCATAAGAGGTTTAATATGTTAATAAAATTAAGAAAATCGGCTCTTCAACAGCTGATTTTTGAAGTTCATACCGTTCCATTTGAAGACAAATTCATACCGTGCATAAGAGGTTTAATATGTTACTAAAAGTCTATTTCTTGCATTGACACTTCCCTCCATCTAGATTTCTTCCTTCCAAACCTTGAGACAATAAATGATAGAAGTTTACACCAAGATATTTCAATGTTACAAAGAAAATTGTTACGAAGGTAAATAAAGTGTTAATATGCTTGCTGATTACTATCAACTTTGATTATAAATGTAATTATTATACAAATTTTTCATTACCAATTGAAGATTACAAAAAAATATGCCGATTTCAATGACTGGAATGTAAAATCCAGTAAATAAAAGTAACGGATCATGTTTATGATCTAGCTTACTGATCCGGTCTAGTGATTAACTGGTCATCACAAATCAGTTCATTAAAACCTGATTTTCGAAGTCTAAGGTTCTTTTGAGGTTCAAATCCTAGTAAACATTAGTTGCATTTGTACGGATTTGAATACTAGACAGTAGATACAGTGTATCTTTACTGTTTGAGGTTAAATTAACCACACATCTCAGGAATGATCTATCTGATTTGTACAAGACTATACCTCATTTACTTATCCCAAATATCATTCTGACTTCATGGGCTGTAGGGGGGGGGGGGTTGCTTATTTGAACAGATTGCAACTACGTATGAGGAATAAAAAACAAAAAAAAAAAATTAATAAACTCAATTCATACAAGAACAATAGTTTTTACAAACTAAAATAAGTATAAATAAACATTTTATATTCTGAAATATTCATGGCACATTAGAGTTCTTTTATTAATAAAATTATATTTGTAAATGACTTTAGTTTCGAATATATATTTTTTATTATAAGTAGTAAATTGTTTGTTAAGTATGCTTTTAAACATTAAAATAAAATGTATGATTCCTCCCGACAAAACAAAACAAAAACAATCTATCTTTTTGGACACGTCTGGTCCAGTCGATTAGAATCAAGAAGGGAGGTGCACAACTAGATGTTTCAGTCCTTAATCCAAAATTTCAACATCCTACAGCTAATCGTTTTGGGTTTTGAGATACGTGCGTACGTACGTACAGCCTTCGTCACACCGAAACTATTCAAAATGGAGTCAGGGATGGTAAAAACGGATATTTCCGTTGAAATTTGAAAACCCAAATTTTTCGCGAAAAATTATATACTTCCTTTACTTCGAACAAGGAAGTAAAAATAATCCTAACGCTTCCCTTCAAGAATGAATTAGTAATTTTTGCTGATTCACTTTATATTTCACCAAACTTAACTACTTACAGTAATATCTTATTATTGTAAACTCACATTTCAAGAACTAATACCAGCATAAAGACTCAAATAGAGATATATAAATTGAATAGGCCAATTCACGTGTACTTTACGTTAAAGTACATGTATGGTTTTTTTTTAACTAAACAAAAAACATACAAGAACGGCTTTAATTTCACCAAAACATTTAATCCTACATTTTTTTTATAATTTTAGGCAATGAAACTTGAATTTCATTATAACTAAACCAGGCTTGAATCTAATTCATCGGGATAGTCTATTACTGAACTCGTCAATGCCAATCAATTGACTTCGAAGTCGAGAATAACAACGTTGAAATCCTAGTAAAGGTAGTTAATTTTAGATGGATTTGAATACTAGATCGTGGACATCAGTATTGTTTGGTAGTTGAATTTCAATTAACCATATATATCAGGAATGGTCAACTTGAGACTGTACAAGAGTAGACTTCATTTACATTCATACATATCATCCTCATTAAACTTCTGAAGTAATACCTTACTGTAGTTTTAGAGGCTAAACAGAAAAAGAGAGAGTTAAGATTAAATCTCAGTGTTGAAATTATTTAAATAATATTTATAATTGAACACATAAAAATAGTATATAATTATTTTAAATACTCTAAATCCATTTCAAATAGCTCATTCTATACTAGGATATGATTCCTTCATAATTACAGTAATGGTAGATCGTTGATCAAGTCCATATTATCTAATTTTTCTATTATCTATCTAACTTTTTTTTGTACTCCGATTGATTATTTACCTAAATATTTTCTCTTTAGAATTTTTGAGGATTCTGTATCTTTATAATTATAGTTACAGAGTTATGGATAACATTTTAGAAACATAAAGTTTACTTATTTAAGAATCATGTAATACAATGGTGTTTTTTTTTTACCAGGATTTTTCTTTTTAAAATCTATTTTTCATTAAATAATTTGCTGATCTCCATGGAGGGATTTAGTATCTCGACCTTTCATACGGAGGTTCCTGGTTCGAATTATGATCAGGTATGGCATTTTTCATACGTTACAAAGTTTCCATTTCATATTTACACCTACAAACTTCAAACTATATGGTGCTATTATCTGGTGAACTATTATATTCAAACTATTATATGGTGAATTATCAGCCAAAGAAAAAAAATACTAGCTAATAATTTTACAATAATTAACAAATTTATTAATTTTCATTTCCTTATATTATTTTTTGTTTTCAGTAGCTAGAATTTAAATTTTCAACAATAAAACAGTTGTAATAAGTAATGGATCATTATTTCGTCGCTTTTTTTAAAATTTTCTCTAAATTAATATGAAGTTATTTGTAACTTAAATTACAGGAATGTGACTGAAACTTGCTTTGTTTGGATTTAAATTTCATCCATTATTTGAACCATAAGATATTTAATTAAAGGCCACATCGTGTTCACTGTTTTGAGATAATTACTTTAAGTAGTTAATTATGATTCTGAAATTAATTACATGTACGTTTTCAAAAAAATTTCCAATAAATTGATTAAAATTATAGATTATTTAATATTATAATCAGAGTCTACCTGTTAAATATTCACTAATTGATAAAATGTATGTTTACATATTTTTTCTATAAAATATACATATAAAAATATAAAATATATTTACGAATATAAAATTATTGTATTGAATAATTATCAAGTTTAATATGTAAAGTATTAGGTTATGTAATATCAACCAATATGAAATTTTCGCTTAGTTTAAATTTTATAGAATTGTTTTTCGAAACAAAACTTTAAATATCTGAAGAATTTTGGTTGTATATTAATCTCTTCATAAAGCTCAGATGAAACATGATATTTGGACAGAGGTTACCCAGACTTTGGCTGTCATTTTAATAAATAATGGTTTATAGAAAATAAAAATTACTTTTTTAGTAAAATTTTACTCTCCTAAATAAAAATTCAGTCAGATATATTCTTATATTTTCTATACGGATCGCCATATTTCAATCCTGTATAAATATTCAATGTTAGGGGAAAACAATACGTCTTAACTATCTATCCTAACTAAAAACTGCAAAATCGTAACGGATCCTTCTATTAAACGTCCAAAAGTAAATGGTTATGTTTCAAAGTATGGTATTATATGAATGGTATGTCACATGGTATGTCAATGGTATATCACAAAATATTCAAAAGAATATTCTTTTGAATATTTTTATTATCTGATCCATCTATTCAAATTTTTAATTGCAAATAGTTTATTTAATTATTTTTTAATATTATTTTTTTATTTTTTTTTATTTTATGGATATTCCTTTTATTACTATAAATTCATCTCAGCTAACAATACTATTACAAAATTTGTATAATAATTACGATGCATAACATTTCATACGTTTTTAATATACGAATAAAGAAGCCTGAAATAGTAAAAAACAATAACTCCAGGTTTAATGGGTGGTCGTTTTAGGTTTAAGTTTGATGTAGATGGAAATTTAGTATTAGATAACGTAGGAAATTAGGAAATTGGATAGAAAGATTGTTGGATAAATGAGAGATATTGAAAGTATAAAGAAGATCTGTTTCTGAAACAATTTGAAATATTTATCGGTACTTTTTTGGTATCCGACAGCCAATTTTTTTTTCAAACATGCAGCTTCAAAATGTACCTGAAAGAAGTTTCAATATAAGAGTTATTGCTAATAGTTATAAATATAATCAAACCAAACTTAAATAACTAAATCTTGACTAATGAGCGAAGAGAGAGAGTAGATTAGTAGGTTTTTTTTTTCAATTAAGTATATCTTCAGAGGGATGAGATGAATCAATTGTAGCGTGTGTGAAAAATGCCATGCGTGACCGGGATTCGAACCGGGGACCTCCGGATGAAAGACCGAGAGGCTACCACTCGGCCACGGTGTCTGGCAGGTTAGTAGGTTAGATTATATTTATAATTTCTCTGCAAATGGTAAAATTTTTATAACTCTTATAAAATAAAAAATTACGTTAGCGTCCTTTAAAAAAAAAATTGAAAAATAGTGACTGTGGATTCCAAAAATAAACTATTTATCTTACTCAGGTAAATAAATTCTCGTTAAACGGATTATGGAAGTCATTCCATAATCGATCTAAATTGGGCTAATCGATCTAAATTGTAAACTTTGGTCAGGGTTGTAAATATGTGCAGTTCTTTGTAAGATACACAAAAGCAACAGAATATTTTTCATTTTGTTGCTCGATGCCCTATCCTCGTCGATTGGGAAGTCAATAGCTAGGATCAATCCAGCAGTCAAGTGTAACTGTTCGATAATAAATCACGATTTATTTATAGACATTTTTAATGAAAAAGATTGGATTAAGCAAGCAGTTTATTTCAGAGATGGAAGTTAGTTCGGCAGTTCAATTATTACTTGCGTAGGACTTCCAATTGAAAATTATGTTATGTATGGTGCTGTAAATATATTTTAGCTTTTTAGTATCAATTATATCGATTCTGATATTTCGCATTACTTTCTGCCTTGGTTCCGTCTGATTTACATTAAGGATGACGAACTTGAATTTATTGAAAGTATTATGGTTGAATAATTCAAAAGTAAATATAATTTGTAAATTGTAAATGAAAAGTAAATGTAATTTTTTAATTTTTAATGTACTCAGTTCCAAGTTAAATTATATTATAATAATGAACTTAAGTATAACACTTGTTAAGTAGATTTACCTTTACAACAAATCATGCTAATTTTTGAGATTTATTTTATTTTTTCTAATTTGTTTTAATTTTTTTCTTTTTTTTTTAATTTTATGATGTTATTTATATCAAATTTGAAATTATTTGTATTAAAACAAATTGTTTCTTCCTACTAAGATAATAATGTCTTATTAGTATTAGCAGTAATAATGGTATTACTGTAATTTTGTTTTAGTAATATTATATCTCTCAATTTGTTATTCTACTAAGATTACTTAGTAGTGTTGTTTCGTTGATATCATTTTATCCTATCTTAATACTCCAACTTTCCAGCTGACAGTTTTTAACGGGTTACGGGTAATTTCGCGCTTATCTCCAAGCAATAGAGAAAGTGCCGTCCCCCGACTGCCTTCCTCTATTGCCCTGATGTGACGACGCCGAACACACCTTTTTCAAATGCGCTCGGTGGGCGGCTCGAAGGATATCAGAGGCGGGTCTCAGAAAATTCAACCCTCATAACCTGAGCAGCTGGGAGAGTGTGGTCCAATTCGTCAGCAGCATTCCCAGGACCAAGATGCGAGACTTGGATAATCGTGAAAATTAAGTTGAGCAGTTTTCTCAGTCTATCATAGGAGGACTCGTCCTGAAGTAATGTGTTAAACGGTTCCGGGTCAAGTCCTGATTGAAAGGGGGTTGGTTTTAGTCGGTAGTCTGCTGATGGTGATTGAATAATACTACCAGTGGGGATCCGACACTCCGTGAGTAAATAAATTTTCAACTTCCTCCAAAAAGAAGAAAAGAAAAATTATTATTATTAGTGTTTATTTTTTAAACGATAAATTTATCAAAATTTTGTTTTACAAATTTATTATAAATATAGCTAGAAATTACTATCTAAAATTTAGAACTTCGGAAAATTTTTTAATACTTTAAATCCTAAATTTTATCTTGGGTGTATTATGAGATGAGTATACAGTACTTGTTAGTTTCTTAGTATACTGCTCCCTAAATCACTTGTACATTAATAAGTGGCCTATAATAAGTGTCTGTTCTTTTAAGTATATTTTTCCAAATGCTTCTTTATTCATCGTTTTGCTTCAATACCTCTTCATTTGTCACTTTATCTACCCATTTGATTTTTAACATTCTCCTGTAGCACCACATTACAAAAGCTTCTATCTTCTCTTCTCAGGTACTCTGATCGTTTCACTTCCATAAAAAGCTAGGCTTCAAACATATACTTTCAGAAATGTTTTCCTGACGTATGAATTAATTTTTGATATAAGGAAATTATATTTCTGGCTGAAAGTTCGTTTCGCTAATCCTATTCCGCAATTTATATCGCTTACGCTTCGCCCATTTTTAATAATTCTACTTCCCATATAACAAACTTCTTCTAGCGCTTCTTTTGTAAGTTCTTCGATTATTACTGTTGCAGTTTGGTTCCTGTAAATTTTTCAATTGTTCTTTTATCTCTACATTTAAACCCTTTCTTTCTTTTTCTGTATAGCCTCCGGAACTACCGTAAGGTATTACTTAGAGGATGAATGAGGATATCTTTTCTTAAACCCTAAATATTTTAAAATGCTGGCCATTTTATTTCAGTCTCCTAATCAAAAACCTTCTCTAAGTCTACAATTGCCATATATGTTGATTTTTTTTTCTTTAATCTTCCTTCAACTATTAATATGAGTGCTAAAATTGCTTCCCTTGTTCCTATACTTTTCCTGAAACCAGATTGGTCTTCCGTTAACACTTCTTCCACTCTCATCTCAGTTCTCCTACAGAATTCTAATTAAGATTTTTGATGCAAGAGTACTTAAGCTAATTGTTCTGATTCTTCACATTTATCTGTTCCTGCTTTATTGGAATCAGGACAATAATACTGTTTTTAAAGTCTAACGGAAATTCTTCTTTTTCGTAAATATTACACACCAATTTGTATAATCTATCTATCGCTTCTTTTCCTGCACTGGGCAGTAATTCTGTTGGTATCTCGTCTAACTTAGCAGCATTTCTACCATTCAAATCTTTCAATACTCTAATAAATTCAGATCTCAGTATTGAATCTGTATTTTCTTCCTCTTCGACTTCCACTTCTCCCACTATAACATCGGTTTTTAATTCATTCATCTGTTTAACTCTCCAATGTATTCCCCTATCGATCTTTTCTTTCGTATTATAAATTTTACCATCTTTATTTAACACAATTCTCCTTAACTTTCCTGTATTCTCCTTCTATTTTACCAATGATCATTTCTCTTTCCACTTCTGAACACTTTTCTTTTATCCATTCTTCTTTCGCTAATTTTTACCTCCTGTTTATAGTATTTATTATTGTCGACAGTTCCTTTGACATTCTTCATAACTAGCATTCTTATACTTTGTACGTCCATCAGTCAACTGCAATATATCCTTTCCTATCCAAGGGTTTCTACCAGTTCTTTTTGTTTCTCCTAAGTTCGCTTCTGCCAATTTAATAATTTATTTTTTAACAATCTCCCATTCTTCTTCTACACTTTTTACCTTATCGTTTTTACTCAGATCTCTAACGATGTCCTCAAAATTTTTTTTTACCTCCTCTTTCTCAAGCTTCTCTAAATTCCAATTACACATCTGACACCTTTTCTTCAGGTTTTTAAACCCCAATCTACATTTCATTTTCACTAAATTATGGTCGCTATGAATGGTCTGCTCCAGAATATGCCTTGCAATCGAGGAGTTGATTTCAAAATCTTTGCTTAACCATGATGTAATCTATCTGATACCTTGCAATATCATCAGGTTTTTTCCATATGTATATTTTCCAATTATGATTTTTAAACTGGGTGTAGTCAGTTACTAAATTATACTTCGTGCAAATTCAATAAGTCGGTCCCCTCTTTCATTCCTTTTTCCCAGCTCGTATTCTCCCTAAAATATTTCCTTCCTCGCGTTTTCCAATGCTTGCACTCTAATCTCCAACCATTATTAAATGTGCATGCTTTTTTATGTATTTAATTACTTTGTCAATTTCCTCGTAAACACACTCCGCTTCATCATCACAATCGTAGTCAACTTAGGTTTTGATTTTATCTTTATTACAATGATTCTATCACTAAGCTTTTTGAAATACTGTACTCTCATCCCTATCTTCTTTTTCATTACAAAGGCTACTCCTGCCTGCCCTTTATTTGACGCTGAATAAATTATCACCTGGCCAAAAGTCGTTTTCCTCTTCCCACCGAATGTCGCTTATTCCTACTACATCTACATTTAACCTATCCATTTCCCTCTTTAAATTTTCTAACCTACCAATCTTTTTTAGACTTCTAACTTTCCACGCTCCGACTCGAAGAATGTTATTTTTTAATTTTCTGATGACCTCTTCCTTAGCAGTCCCCATCCGGAGATCCGAACGGGGCACTAGTTTACGTCCGAAATTTTTTACCAAGGAAGGCGCCTCCATCTTTGTTTATGAAATTGCAAAGCTACATTTTCTAGGAAAAAAAAACAGCCATAGTTTCCATTGCTTTCAGCTGCGCAGTACTCAGAATATTAAGTGTTGTTGATATGGCCGTTTAAGTCTATCCTTTTGACCTAGCCCTTAACGACTAATGAAACAGCTGCTGCTCTCTTTCAGGAATCACTTCTCTTTGATATGGTTGCACCTTCGGTCCAGCTATTCTGTATCACTGAGTTCCCTAGCCCCATCACCATCGGCAAGGTCTCATGATTCGTAGAGGAAGGGGGAAGGCACATGATTGTATCTGAATTAAACAAAATACTATTTTAAGCAAATAATCAAACCCATCACCAACAATTTTATAAATTTAGTTGAAGCGCTTTCGGAATGACATTCCATCATCAAGAACTTAAAAACATGTTTTTTTTAATTTTATTGAAACTGAAACTTCATAGTCTGTGTAAAATGTTTATGTAAAATATTTAACGGGGTCGAAATATGTAAATAAATATGTTTAAAATTATGTCGACTTACGTCCTGTCATTGTAAATGTCTCCACCGTTACATTTGTGAATAAGAATTAGAAGCAAAAATTACAGTGTAATTATATTAACTTATGAAATTCGAGAAATGTTTAGGAAAAGTACAAATATAAAAGTAGGCTACTTACGTCGTTTCGTTATTAAATATCTATAATTATTATTTTTTATTCAACTTAATAAAATAACCATAAAATAAAAAAAAAAATTATTCTTTTAATATGACTATTAAAAGATTATTTACTTCCCTACTTCTAAATTTCCTAATTATACTAACTTATACTAGCACCCATTTTTCAAAGTTCTTAATAATCTACTTATAAGTTTTGGTTATACTATTTTAGATTAATTTTATATTTTAGATATAAAATATTTTAAAAGCATATTTTGCTTTTTATATTTTAGATTAACTTCTGACGATCTATTCTGACCTATTTTAAAAACCATCCGGCTGGACAACCACATATGGACAGTGAAAGAAATTTGCACCATTTGAAAAAATGCCCATCCAAGTTTCGTGTACAAGCTGCCAGTCTGCAGTCGTGGCACTGCACTCAAACGTACGCTACCTTCAATCGTAAACAATCATTTTTCTACGAAACACAAGGCGTTTAGTATTTTAAAATTTAGCAGGACGAAGAATGTAATAAGGGTTCAATGTGCGTTTCAGAATCGATCCACTATCGGTTAAAACATAAGCCAATAGTATAAACAATTTCAGGAATCGGGATGTTTATGTAAGGAGAAGAGTCCAGGGTGACCACGTACTTCAGAGGAAGATATACAACAAATTCAGGAAACTTTTCAGCGAAACCTAAAAACTCGTCATGCTAGACTAGAACTTTCGATCTCTCATCGCGTGTATTTGGCGATCTCTCTCGTGTTTGGCGTGTGTTTAACCGACGCTGGCATTTCAAGCCAAGTTACAAATTACAAGTGGTACAACCTCTTGGTGTAAGTGACAAAAGAAAAGTAAACATTTTTGTAAATTGCTCTTGGTTGATGTGGAAAATGATAGACGCAATTAATTTTTAGTGATGAAGCAATATTTTCTTTAAGCAGTAAATTTTCACGTCATAATATTCGCATATGGATTTAAAAATCTAGCCGAGATTGTATTGCAGGAGCAAGATTCGCCTAAGTTAGTGTTTTTTGCTTGGTTTCATTTAAAAAATTTTATTCTCCTTTTTTTTAAAGAAACACAGTAGCAAGGCATATTTCTTGAAATGTCACAGAACTTTCTTTAATTTTTCATTTTCACTTTCATTTTCATTTTTCACTTTCATTTTTCAGCAATATGGGGTGCCGCCAATCGGCATTCAGTGTAAACATTGCCTCAACGCTGGAATAGGAGTGAACGGGATCCCAAGAGTTGGCACTTGATTCTTGCCCAGACATTACATCTTTTGTTGGTATATGATACAAAAAATTTGTATTTTAGCATTACCTGCTGATTTGGATGAAGTATGCTTTGTTGATGAATTCCGCTATCGTCTTGGCGTTATCCATGGAGATCCTTTAGAAAATTTGTAACTCAGTAAGTAAAAATTTAAAAAAACTTTTTAATAGTGTGCAATTTATCTTGTAACATATTTTTATTATGAAATATATCTGTTTAAAATCGGCTCATTCTTTTTAACTCACACTGAATAATTAGGTTTAAAAACTTCAACCTTTATCAGTTTATGGATTGATTAAACTTGAAAATTAACACATAATTAAATGATGATTTATTATATAAATGATTCATTATAGAGTTATGAGTAGTTATGAGTTATGAGTTATGAGTAGTTAAATGTACTATGTTCTTATCTACCAATTACTTTTATAAGACATTGTGTTTGACTTTTTTCTGAGATCTTCATATGATAATTACTACTGACCAACCTACACTCGTCTGTAATCCGGTATCTAGCTTTACATTTGACTGTTCGATACAAATAATCTGTATTTATAAAACATTAAAAAATGCGAACATTTCGAACTTATTTTTCAGTGATTTTCCTAATAAAGTACTTTCAGCGGAAGTTGTATTAGTTTTTGATTTTACAGCAGTTTTATTTCTTTTTACTTCTTAGTACGAAGTAAAGGAAGTATTGTAATCGCGAAAAATTTCAGTTTTCAGATTTCAATGGAAATATCCACTTTGGCTAGTTTCGGCGTGACGTCTGTACCTACGCATCTCTATTAACAACTCATAAACGATTAGGTCTAGAATGTTGAAATTTTCTATTTAGAACTGTTGTAACATCTATTCGTACAGCTCCCCATTTAATTGGATTCAACTGAACAGAAAAAAAAACTGAGCCAAAAATTTAAATAAAATAGGATTTTGCACTTTTAGTTAATTGCAGTAGTAAGCCCTCATTGAAAACTTTTGGACGATATTTCCAACTTCAACAATATAAAATCGTTGATATTATAAGATACGTGTATTTCCAATTTTCGATACGAATACAGTATTTGATAAAATATTCGATGTATATGAAATACGATATTTCCAATTTTCAACGATGTAAGTACCATAACGATATAAGAACGGAACGATATAAGTACCATACTTATATAGTTCCGTTCAGTACCATAAGTGGTACTTATATCGTTCCAGAGTTATAGCCAAATAAAATTATAATTAATGAAATATTTCAATTTTACGAAGGAAGATACATCGGTTCAAATCATATTTCATCTCCTTTTTTTTCAATCGTATTTTTAATTTTTTTTTTTAACTTTTACTAATTTAACTATATTGATTTATTAATAATTATTAACCAATGATTGTACAAATATTTGACAATAAATAATAATTCAATAACAAAAAAAAAATTTTATAAATATGAAAAAAAAATCAGATTAGTGAAATAAAATTTTATGTACTTTTAAAAATGTGAATATGTAATTACACATATCTAATAATGCCTGTTAAATTTATATTATAAATTTGGTGAAACATCTGATTATTTAATATTAATTAAAATTATAATTTAGAATCGTATTATTTTTGGATTTTCGTACGAGGAAGTCATGTGTTGTCCACAAAAGATTTTTTTTTATAGATATGTAGATAATTTCGATTTTGTATTTTATCTAATTTTTTTTTTTAATTTTGTTGGTTTCTTTTATTAATTCTATTATAAGAACATATTTTTATTTTATTGTTTTGTCATTTTTTAAACGGTTTTTATTTCAAAAACTGTTTAATAAAGCTTTAGTTAGTATAATGCAACGAAATTAATGAAATAGAAATTACCGTACTACTGTACTTTCTTTCAAACACTAAAATCGACGATCCTATTTAGCCTAATTTGAATATTGTTAAGCACTCTGCATTCCTGGTTTCTCTTATAAATTGCCCATACTACATATATACATTAAGACAAATGGAAACGCTAACCTTCTCTAATATTAACGAAAATTTGTTACTTGTAATTTGTCTTACGTTCAGTTACAATTTATTATAAACCATGAGTAAAAACCTAAATTACTGTAAAATATACTTAAAGTCACTGATAAAAATTACACAAAAAAAAATTATTACCGATGAATCAATTTTAATGAAAGTTTAAATAAAATAAAATAATAATTTTATGTATGTCATAAATTTTATATTTTTTCCGGAGGATTTAATTTTACTTTTCCGTCTAGCGCTGTAGCTGAAGAAGTGAAAGTATTGTAATCGGTTCAATTTGGGCATATGCGGTTTTTACTTTATCTTCACGTTTTGACACCTCAGAAAACAAAAAACACCTGGATGTTTGTTATTTACATGTGTCGCCCTCTAATTAGCTTATAACTCCAGAACTGCTGGACTGACTTTAACGAAACTTAGATTACTTCTATATATATGGAGCATTGATACCATTAAATTTTCCACTTAAAAGGTCAAGGGGGTGAGGCTGCAGAACAAGGTAACCCTCAGTATCTCAAGATTTCGCCTAATTGAGGTTTAATTTGCTTAGGCACATTTATTAATAATAAAAAATAATAATATTTGAAGAAAAAACTTTTTTTCAAAATCGCAATCCCACCCAAAAAATTTCTAAATAAACTAGTGGTTAAGTGGATATACTGTGTCAATAGTACCTCTTCTCACCACAAGGAACGCTAGTCTAGCATTGATCTTAATCCTGACTCCATAGGGGAAGACACCCTGTATGTGGCAGTTTCGGTAACCACGCCACCCCTTCTGAGTCTAGCCCTTATGGGCTTTACCAGAGATCATCTTAAAAACCTCAGCACTTCTCAGATTTTTCTTGTCTCAGTCAGGATGCTACCGATGCGAATGCTAGGTGTGACATTTCCATCGGTGTATTATTATCATTAAGAACCCTCAAGAAAAAAAACACATTTAAATTAAATCTCAAACAAGACTGAATAACAAAAATATGGAACCAAAATCCACATTCTACCCAGAAGGCAAAGAGTTGAATTCAAAACGCAATAACGAAGAATACGAAAACGACTAACATAAACCATGAATACCAAACGGCAACAAAAACAGAAACAGAAAACGGGAAAGCCCAAGCGGCACCGTAGACACCCTCCTCTCTTTCGCAATCCTTTCTTTCGCAAAGTAATTTATGAATTTCTCCGCTATGACCCACTCGGCCCGGTTTAGCCAATTAACACGGAGATCTAACTCCCACCCGATAATATCCAGCCGCAAATAATCTCCGTGCGCATCAACTCGTACTAGGAGTATTCATACAAACCCTGATAAACGTCATCCAACTGTCCTTTCTGTCCAACTCAGGAATATGTCCACGCAATGCGGACATATTCCTGAGTTGAAGTTGCTGGGATTCGGCCACCAGGCCAAACCCCTGCAACTTTTGTAGTCGTTTGTTATGTTATGACATCACAGGAGAGCGGTAGAATCAAGTAAATGAATAATATTTAAAGTGGCCGCTAGCACCGCCACATCCGCGCAAATAAAATAGGATATGCGCGCGCGCTTTAGTTAGAATCATTGAATTAAATAAACAAAATTATTAATGTATTTAATTATTTTTTATGTATATATGTTAGCTTTGCATCAGAAAACATCCGCATGACGGAAAAGTCCTACAACTGTTTTATCAGATTTTTTCTATTTAAGGTACATATCTTACAATGAAAACAAATTTTTATTTCGAGGTTGAAAAATTTAAAAGTCAAATATTAGTGTGTCTAAGGAATAGTTATTTAGAAATGAGATCTATTAAGTTTTTCAGAATATTAATAATTTTAATTAATTTCTGGAAGGTTACAAATGTTTAACTAAAATGTTTAATATACTAACATAAAAGACCAAATATAAATAACGATTTTAGTCAGCTCGATCAAGATATATCAATAGTTTTAGATTTCATTCTTGTATATTTACAGTTTGTAATGATAATAATTAGATAAGTTATTAAAAATTATATTGGATCATTTGATATATAAGAATGAGTTTTACGTAATATCTTTACAGTTTGCCTAATGAATGAAATTTTTTATTTCAAAATCCAGATTTTATTCACCTCTTTTTACTTCCCTGTTGTTTAGTTTTACTGTACAGCAATATAGTTTTCTATATATTCTGTGAAGTGTAGTTAACAGGTCAGATTTTTCACCTCTGAATTTGGCAGATTTTATCATTTCATGATTCCCTCTAACCAAGAGCATTGAAAAATTCTGGAGGAAGTATACATGTTCCTACTACGTACTTACGTATAATTTTGACCTGTTTTTTGTTTGATATATCCATAAAGGATCAATCCATCCAGAAGACATGGAATGATCTCTACATATGAGCAAGATAATTTCTGTTTACGAAGATTAATGCTATTAATTTTTGGCTGCAATCGATCTAGAAGCTAAAATCCGTCAAGTAAGGCATTTCCTTATGATTCTTTTTTCTAAACGTTTTAATCGAATTTAAGGCAAATTAAATTTTTTTCATATAGTTTAATAACTAAGATGCTAATGATGTTTGATGTTATTCATCCTTCCTCCCATAAAGAGATACGGGCAAAAAACTTTTTATCTTTGTAATTTCTGGATCCCAAGTCATATTCTCGAACAAATTTCATAATTCTATGTTAGCTATATTAGTATGCCACTTCGGTAATTTTTATGAGTAATTATATTCAAGGGGAAGGATATTAAGCCTAATTATTTTACTTTTTTCGTCAATTTTCATTTTTCTTTTTATCTTCAGTCAGTACAAACTAATTTTTGTGAAACTATACAATCACTTCTAAATATGGATGACTGACGCCATTTAATATTTGTTGCAACCGTTTTGCCAATCTTTATAGGCTTTTTGACAATTCTACTACGATTTTTTTTCCAGGTTTCAATTCTACTTTTTTTTTCTTTATAGACGACTTATTAATAATTACCACAAAATTTGTTTTTTTAAATAGATAAATAAAGAATTTTTATTAATTACTTCATTTCATATTTTCTCTTCATCAGCAATTCAGAAAAAAGTAAAAATTACATGTTAATCATTTTTATAGATCTAAAACTGGGTCAATGATATTTCACTTCGCCAGTATCGCCAAGATATCATGCAATGTGTAACAAAATGTAAACCGATCAATCATCCCATTCCTCCTACAGTAATGTATATGTAATGTTAAAAATAAAATCGGTATAGGAGACAGAATTTTCTTTTGTAAAACTCGTTTAGTGATGATGTTTTTGATTAACAATAAATTTTCATTATTAAAATTATACTTTATAAAATTTTTATACAAATATTTATGTATAAAGCTTAATATAACTTTGTAAAAACACATGTGCATATTTCTACATAAAAAATTAAAATAATTTTATAGAATATTTATATCTTCAAGAATTCTTTTTGTTTTTTCTCTTACCGAATTTTCTTTTCTTTTTTTTCTGGGCCCAAGATGAAGTGTCGTTATCAGTTTACGGTACCGACTTATTGAAGAAAAGTTCAGTATTACATCGGTCACATGATGGGATTGGGATTGATATTGATTGAATTTTCTTTATGTTTTGAGGTATGAGGAATACAAAAATACATTTCTCCTACAATATAATTTTCATATCTATATATATATATATATATATATATATATATATATAATTATAAACCACCAGACACACATATTCAAAGTAAAATTTCAATTTAACCTTTAAAAATTCTTCCACACTTAAATTTCAGATTTTCTTGTTTTTCATTAAGGTCTTGTCAGATCTCTCAGATCTATCATCAGTTACTAAAACAATACAATTCGCAAAACATTGAGGTCTTTGTCAACAACGCCAAGACTGATTAAAATCATTAGGCAGATTTTAAAACCAATTTAAACAGATCATCCTGCTCAAAATTTATTTGAAATTTATATATTAAATTGAAATTTTTATATTTATAAATACAATATGTTTTCAGATATTTGATTTTTTTTTTGACGATGATGAAGGAATGAAGGAATCCCATCTACGTACGCTACTGCGGGGTTGTGTCGGGCTCGGACCAGAACGCTATCCGTCGTCCCAGGCTAGCTAACAGGCTAACAGGTTTCGCCAAGATGTTATTAGGCGTATATGACCTTTTTTTTTTTTTGTTTGTTTAACCTCTGGAACCACAGTTAAGTATACCTTCAGAGGATGAGATGAGTGAATTGTAGCTTGTGTGAAAAATGCGATGCCTGACCGGGATTCGAACCTGGGACCTCCGGATGAAAGGCCGAGACGCTACCACTCCGCCACGGAGGCCGGTAGGCGTATATGACCTTTTTTTTTTTTTTTTTTTTTTTTTTTTTCCTTTTCTGTGGCGGTTCTCCCTCCAAGTTTTCCTTGCCTCTTCTTGTCGGGCCGGTTTGGGCCCTCACCC
>JAAAKQ030484854.1:3418-20260 GCA_010016005.3 Zanna intricata
TTGTAAAGTTCTGCAAACAGATGGAGGTAAAGCAAGATAGAGAGTATTTGTCCACTTTTTTGTTTTTTGATGTCCTGAATCAGTTACTTAAGTTTGGGACACGTATAACTTAATTTTTAAAAAAATTTCAAGCCGTGGACTAATGTTCACTAGTACATAACTACATAACAGTAGCCAGCAGAAGCAATGCTGCAATAAAATCCCTTGTTTCATACTTGATTAATTTATGTTCAAAAAGAAAAAATTCAATAATTATTTTATTTTATTAATAATTATAAAAATTATCATTTATTTTTCTTATGATTCATTTAATTTTATTATGTAGGATGTGGAGCGTAGAATGCCGTTGATGAAGAATTATGGTAATCAAGGGTGGGTTGGAAGCGGTGAAAATAAAAGTAAACATTTTAATGGTGGAGGGGGAAGTGGTAATAAAAAAGGTGCAGGGCCACGTAGAAGAAGAACAAGATGTAAGAAATGTGAAGCATGTCAGCAAAAAGACTGTGGTGAATGTGCGTTCTGTCAAGATATGGTCAAGTTTGGTGGACCCGGTAGAGCTAAACAGACTTGCATTATGCGACAGTGCCTACAGGTGAGACAGCGTGTAGTATGTTATAATCATTCAAGATTTTGAAGCGATGTCTTATTTTTCATTCTTTATTGTATTTTGTAAATTTAAGAAGAAAATTGTTCTTTAATTTTCTTCTTTAAATGAAAACACACTTTTAATGCTTAAAACTCCTGTAAATTAACTATTAAAAATTTGCACTTATTCTGACCTCCATCTCTATCCCAAAGAGGACTTCTTGATTCTGGGATTTGGCATAATCTCAGTTCAAAATTGAGATCCTTGACCCGAATGAAAATGAGGCTTTCATAAAATGCAATCTCTTTTATTCAAGCTTATTTCCTGTTTTGGAAGGTTCAGATTCTACTTTTAGTATACTTACAGATCCTAAATTCAAAAATCTGTATTTATTTCATTAATTAAATGTCGACGGACTGAGCGTGTAATAATAAAAAATTTGTTTTGTATATCATGATGAATTCTGAAATTTTCTTTTTTTTTTGTTCAACTCTGGTTAAGGATAAGATAAGTGACAATAAGCCTTATGTTCAATATTATGTGTAATGAATGCCCACATATCTTCTAAACAGTGGCAATTATTTTTTTGGGGGGAGACATTTTCTACAGAAAATTTCTCACCATTAACAATCATACCACAAATAATCCTAACTCTTTTACTTTGACCGCTGAGGTATTTAACAACCCACTTTATATGCGTGATAATTTCCCTCTCTGCTATACTATGATCTTTATTAATATAGATTTCTGTACCTTTAGTTGTGATTGTTTTATCATAGAGTCCCAGTTACGAGCAAAAACAAACTGGGTGTATGGCTGCCAGACTTACGTATTTTACCTATTCTACAAGCTAAATTTATATTAAGTATTTTTAATGTGATCCCTGATGATCCGCTGAAGTTTGTTACTTTCTGAAGAAGGCTCAGGGGTATACCATATACAACCAAACTACTTTGCCGCTTGAATCTCCTGTCTATTGTCTGATGCTCCTTCAGTTGTTTTTCAGTGTTTAATTCTTTTCATATTCACCTTTATCATCTCATTTTTATTTCTCGTGTAAAATCCCCTTAGAATATCTTTTAAAAATATCTTTTAAAAATTGTTCCTTTGCTTGAAATTCAGTCCTGTAGTTATTCTTAACTTATATATATTATCCGTTTATAATACATATAGCATATAGTAGTACAATATCTATATTGTATTGTTTGTATTTACTCGTATTTATCATTTCAAAATTGTAATTTTATTTGTTTCTGTACAAAAATTTTACTAGACAAGTTAATAATTCTTATTCCTTTAAAATAATTGACAAAATCAAAATAATTTTTCTTATCAACAGATAGTATTATTCAAATAATAGATTAAATTTTACTTCGCAAACAAAGCCTGATGTTAATAATTATTACCGTTCTTATCTTATATAATCTTTTCTTTTTTAACAATTTTATTACATTTTTTAGTTAATTTTTATATTAATTCCTGAAAAAAAAAAAACACTATCCAAGAAAACAGTTTACCACAAAAAACTGAAAAATTATATAAAAAATCTTTACTACTCAATTAATGTTTTTCATAGTAAACCTTCATTGATTCAGAAGCATACAACAGACACATCCATACTTTACCTATTTTATTGGGTCCATGGGTCCAAAAATATATTTATATGATCAAAATGTAAGGGAAAAATAGGGTTTGTACCAAATAAAAAATGAATGTGAAATTTAAAAAAAAAATGCTGTTATATTTAGAAAATCACACAGAAAGTAAATATCCGTTTTATAATAAAAAAAAATTAGCTGATGAAAATGATTAAACATTGTTTTAATTTTAATTCTGTTTAGCTTAGGCCATTTTTCCACATAATCACCCTGAAAATTATGCTTATAATATGTAAGAATTTTTTATATTCCTTAATTGTACTTATCTAGTGCCAGTCAATTCAGAAATTCAATGACTTTTGATTTAAAAAATTTAATAAGTTATTTGGTCGGCAGTATGCGGCCGGGTGTTGTTGTTCTTCTTAAAATTGTGATAGTAGAAAAAGACCTTGCCTACTATTTTTAATTCTATACAGCAGTTGTAAAGATTTTAATATAATAAAAATTTATTGATAAATCAAACAATTGCATCTTTTTCACAATTGTTTCAATAATTCTTCTTTTTTTGTTTTGTTTTTTTTTTCTTCACAGATAGCCCTTTAAGGACCATGCAAATATCATTTCATGTAGTTTCCAGAAGTTCTTTATTATTTCAGACTGTTCATTTTCAGTCCATTCTCCTCTATTGAGTTTTCCCTTTTCACCTACAGTAATTATTAATTCTGACATTTTCTTTTTTTTGTTTTATTGATAAAAGATATCTGAAGTTCTTATTCATATTGGTTTGGTCTTATTCAGATAACTGGTTTCCTTATTTTGTTAAAAGTAGTTTTAACTAAAACCATAATCATTTCTTTTCTTTTAGAAAAATAAGATAAAAGAAAGGCGATATATTTCATTTAAAAAAAATCATCAGATATGTATTTAAAAAATGTATTCAAAATATTTCTTCAGTATTTTGTTTGTTAAAAGTTTTCAATTGTTTGGGTAAATTGAAATTTGTCAGATTTATATTTATGTTTAAAAAAGCAAAGGAATTAAATATAAGGTTTTTTATCTGAAACATTTTGTTGGCATTTCATTTTGTATTTGCAAAGCGTAAAGTTGAATAACATATAGTTTCCCTTAGAGTAAAATAAGAGTTTTATTCAAGTCAGTGATTTAATAATATTATGTCACAGAATTATAACAGTTATTGTTGAATGTAAGGGTTCAATTACGTTTTGTTTATTTAAGTACGGGTATAAGATAAATTTTATAACTGAAAAGCGATCTTTCAATACCAAAAGGTTTATTCAGTATAACAGTTCTGGAAATAGGTTTGCTGAAGATTAATAAATTCAGTACAGGCATTTGTAACTTAGATAAATAATATATGAAAAATCTGACTGTACATTATTTCTGATTAAAAAAAGAAGTGAATTCTATTCCAGCTACCTTCTCAAAAAAAAAAAACGTGCTTTTATGTAATTGCATGACCAGAAAGATTGTTCATTTATATTATAGCAAAATGTTATTACAGGATAACAAATAAATTATAAAAAGATAAAATGCGTTGATTTCTGATTGCTGTAAATATGATTCAAGTCAGTAGGCACATATTATTAGGACAAGCTGCTTAAAAAGGTCACTACTACTTTTTCAAATACTTATGCCTATGCAAATACTTATACTGTACTTATATATTTTTTATATAATTTCTTATCAGCATTTGTGTATAATTGCACATTATCTCTAATTCCTCATTCTTACATTGTTCCTGGTCACAGTAAGTACTTATAATAGCCATTGCATCATAGTGAGACCCAGAGTTGAAATAATGTTTGTTAATAAGCTCTTCTCATATTTGTTGATTTTCTTCTTTCCATACTTTATACTGCTCTTTCTATGTCATTCTATCTTTTCTTGTGTAACTTGTATAGCTGTTCAGGGTTTCCCTCTATCCTACTCTTACATGAGTTAAGTAGTGTTGTAAAATACTTTTTCTTTTGTGGATTTAGTTCATGTTAGTCTTTGGTTGTTTTTTCATACTTAGGATTCATTGTTTATGTATTCCTCAGTATCTTTTTATTAATAAAATCGTTTACTTAGTGTTAACATCTTCTTTAATATCGTTTTTTCAAGGTCTCCATGATATCCTTTATTTTTTTACATTATTTCTTCAACCAGGTGTATTTTTTCATCCTTTTCTTTTTTTACCACCATTACTTTTTTCTTCTAAGCTTTAATGTTTTTTATTTTTTTTTTTTTATTATTGTAGTCTTATATCACTGGCTTGATCATTTCCTTTCTTTTTCTATAATACTCATCTAAGTTTTTTCTGCTACACTCATTAATCTCGTCTTTTAATAATTCCATTCTTCATTTGCCATAGTTATTTAATTTCTTTGGTACACTTTGTACCATCAGTTACTCTTCTTGGCTTTTTCTTTACGCTATAATATACAGTAATTTATTTTTTTCAATTTATACACTCCTAGAAATCTGAAGATTTGGAATTTCCAACAAAAAATAATCCAAGCTGGAATAAAATAGAAGTTATTTTATAAAACTTTATTGTAGTTTAAGTAGAAATAAAATAATTTTTCATTAAATTCTATTATATAATTCTGGTTAATTTATGAGTTAGATATTTAATGAAGTATAGAGTAGTCAAAGTTACTTCTTACTGTTATATATTGATGAATTATCTTAACTTGCATAACAACCAGTTTACATGTCATGGGTTGATATGCACTGCTAAATTAATTAACCTGTGCTTTACTCTTAGTTATAATTTTAAAATAGTCTTGTTACCATCTAAAAATAGAAACATTAATAAAAAGTTAGATATATTTCTTCCAAGAAATAACTGCATATGTAGTGCTTAGAAACATGTGTATAAAGCAGAGTCTAGTTCACCTATGATTAATAGGTCATTACTGGCTTTGCTCTTACTACATCTACAGTATATTACATAATGAATGACTAGTAAATTAAATCACTAATAATCAATGTTAATTTAAGAATAGATCTTAAGTAACAATAGATAAGAGTTCTTTATGAAATGTTTTCTTAATTTACTACCAAATAAAGTTTTTTTTAATAAAACTATTATGTTATATGTGACATTTTAAAGTACCAGTTTAAAATTAACTGGACTGTTTAAGACTGTTTATTTTTTTCTTAAAGCAGCAGAAAATAAGAATTTTTTTTAAAAAGACAAGTTATTATAGTTTGTTTTTTATTGTTTTCTTATTGATTTTATAAGAATAGAGGTTTGTTCAAAAAGTATCTGACCTTAGGTCAATAAAACAAAAATTTCTTGGATATTTAATTTCTGTCTTATTTCCATTAAAACTTCTTGGGCACTTAAATTCAACAGTTTATGTTATTTTGAACAGTACTGGAATTCTTATTTTAGAATGTACATAATCTTGACTCTTAAATCTCCCCAACCCTTTAAGTAAAATTTCATTGGGGAAGATAACCGGAAATCACAGAGAGCAAAACTGATTCAGTAGATCTGTCTTTTGTAGTGAATAGCATCATGAATGTGACAAGAGATTTCTTAATAATGATTAACTGTTTGATGTGTTTGATCAGTTATTATATAACTATAATAGCTGAACAAAAAATTATCATATCTCTTTCTTTTCTGCTATTAACATAAATACATATAGAAATATATATGTAAATTATTATAACATATATAAGTTTTGTAACTAGTTACAAAAATGTTTGTTTCTGTTAATCTGCCAAAATATACAGTAGATCATTTTCTTACAAAGTTTGACTGTTTATGTAATACCAGCAGTATTCCAGAGTACTTACGTATCTTATATTTTCTTTAAACTTGGGTATCTTTCAGCTTTGGCCAAAATTTGACTGAGGTATAGAATCATTCAACATGTTTTATCATCATATAAAAAATGATAACTCATTAAAAGCATTTATATAATTGTACACATAATCTACAAGACAGTGACAGACTTAACAACAAGGGTAGAATAAATCTTGTGTAAACAGAAAGATTACTTAGTACTGATCTAAGTCATACTTTTTGATCCCCAGCTGCTTCTGAAGGAAAAAATAAATATAATACATTTTGAGCAAACTTATTAGAATTAAAGAAATTTAAATATGTGTGACTAAAATAATTGTTAAATTATTGTTAATTCTGTATTATCTTCATCCATCATAAATAGCTCTGATTCACTGTGGTGCTATTCATTATTCAATAAAGTGATGTTTAGAGTTAGTTATTCTATTTATGTTGGTATATTAAGATACATTAAAAAATAATATTCAGATAGTAAAGTAGAGGTTTTTACTTTTGTATGAGGTATACGTAAATGTGTTTTATTACCTGTTTTTTTTTTTTTTTTTATCTAAACATTAAGCTTTATCATTGCAGCCTATGTTGCCAGTTACTGCTGCTTGTGCAGTGTGTGGTCTTGATGGCTGGGGACAAGCCCTTATTATCCCGATTCAGAAGAACAACAAAGATGTACCCAGCTCTCTTATGGAATGTAGTGTGTGTTATGAAATAATCCATCCGGACTGTCTGCGTAAACAGGTAATTATTAATCTATAAAGGTGTTTATTATTAGATTGTGTCAGGAGTTTAATATGTAAAACAGTTTGTATATTTTTTTTAATATTGAGTGTTAATATTGTCTATAAATTACAACAGCATTGTTTCTTAATTACTAGTATTAACTATTACATTTTTATTATTAATAAATTATGAAGTAAAAAAATGAAGAAGTCATATAATTTTGATGTACAAAACTAAAAAAAAAAAAATTAAAATCATTTCAGCCTGTCGACAGCTTTAATACACTTCTGTTGTTTTTAATAAATTACCTAACCATCTTTAAGATCTTTCAACAAGTTTATTTAAAATTAAACAATTTCCTTTTACAGCAACACTTATACCAGGCATGATTAACATACGGCCTGCAGGCCGGATCCGCCTGCATAATAAATTTATGCAACTCGCGAAAAAAAACAGTAATTCAAGATATACTGGTAATATTCTATTTAACTTAGTCATTTGTGTGCTTTGCTAGAAATATGACATTAATATATTTAAGCGTTTGTATATATATTTAATTTTTTAAGATATAGTGGTTAAAATGGTTTTTGTATTTAAAATTTTTAATTTTAATATTTTATTCGGCCCGTGAAAAAAGTTTTCTTTCCAATCTGGCCCAGAGGCAAAAATTATTGGTTACGCCTGACATACTGTGTTGATAACATTTTAATTGTTTACTAATTTTTAAGGCAGAGATTTTACTGTTCCAATGTCCAGCATATTATCAACTGGAAAGCTCTAGTAATCAGAAATTTTTAAACTTTTATTAACTAGAAAATCAAAGAAACTCTATTTTCAGCAGGTGGATTATAGTGATTTGCTGTATTTTTTTGTTTCCTCACTTGTAAAACAAATAAATAGATCATTATAAGAATACAAAGGTGCTTGTCCATGCTAATGTTTTTTTTTTTTGTGGCAGATAGGATATGATGTTCCATAATTAGATTATATATACATGATGATTCATCTGCTTTAAATTTTGAAACATCAGTTGAATATCATAATGTGCTCAGTGAAAAAAGATAAAAAATAAGCGATTAGATTTATTAGACCAATAGAACCATCAGTACCATCATTTATAATGATGGTACTAGTTTTCCAACAAAAGATCCTTACAGGAGGTTGTGATAAATGTTTGCTGGTCTCAAACTATGCTTAAAAGGGCCACAACTATTTTTCCATCTTATTTGTAATGTTACAAATTTTTGGGAAACCCAGTCTCTCTAATATTATTTATGAATTTTACTGTACATAACAGCAATAATATATTTATTGAAAAACAGTACATGAAGTTCTAATTTTCCTCCAGGTATATACTCAATAACAGAGCTTTTATTGTTCTAATTGTTTTACTAGAATTTTGTGAATCTTGATTTTACATGTTTTTAAATATTTTTAATTAAAACTTTTGAGACTATTATGTTCAGTATTGTGTTTTATTTTTTCAAATTCATATATTAGGTATTTACTTTGTTTTTAATAAATTTTAAGTTCAATAGACTTTTATGGTTGGAGTAAACATTGAATAGTTTTAGTCTGCTATTAAATTTAATTATTTTAAGTATCTTAAGTTTTTAAGTATATTAATGATCTCATGTGTAGATTTAGTCTTATTTTGGAATTAATTCTCTTTACTCAAGTCTAGTTGCTTTATTCCTATTTTTGTAAACAAGTGAAGTGTAAGAGAGGGTGTTAAAAGGTATTCAATTCATTTCTGTTTTCATGAAGCTATTCTTAAGATGTTGTGAGTTGGAGAATCATTAAGTTGTATGATGATGCAGTTTACTGTCTTATATAGCAACTGGAATTATTATTTTATATAATTGTTGTGTTCGTATGTTAATATAAATTCTAACTGCTTCTCTCTTTTTATATATTAATTTTATGGTTATGTATGGAATGTAGATTTTGGGATTGTTTTTCTTTAAGCTCCTATACATATCTTGGAACAGTTCCTTTTGTTATCAACAAATATCTACCTTCCTGATATAATTTACATAACATATATTTTTGTACTATTCTGAATAAAATATTTATTTGACTGAGAATTTCATAAATATCATTTTAACATAGCATTATGAGTATAGTTTTCAATTTACATTGCCACAGATAAAATATTTATCTTAAGACAAACACCTGATTAAATAAATTCTAATTATTTTATTGAAGCAATATGTCAGCTGTACCAGTGGAAACATAATTTGTATTAAGTTAAATTTTATTATGAACCTTTTTTTGCAGATAGATTGGAACATAGATTGATTTTGCGATGCCATTAGATTTAATGAGAATATACATTGACTGGTCCTACTTAATTTTTTACACCATTTTATTGACATTAAGATCACATTCTTCTTTCCTGCCTGTCTATTCACTATTCACTTAGTCACCTGAATTATAAAGGTGATATATTACAAGTTGATTTACTAGGCAGAACAGTAAACTCCTCTGATCAGAGGCAGGCAGTCCTTCTTGGGTTTTTTGAACCTGTTTTAACTCTCTACCTTCCTTTACATTCTATTCATTATCCCTTGTACCTTTATTTATTGAATGCCCAAAAAACAATTTTTTTTACTGAGAATGTGAAGTAAATAAAATTATAAACTTGCTATGTACAAAATCCTTCATCTGATTCGAGGATTGTCATCAGATCCATGAGGTATAAAAATGATCAAGGTGTGTGGAAGCATTTTGAAACAGTTATACCATTTTGCCAACTGGCTGAAATAGTAGGATGCTTTAAACATTATTACGTTATAGAATGTAGAATAATAGAATTAATAGTGTCTACAATTTTTAGTTATTCTGTTTTTTTTTTCTTTTTAAAAGTGCCCTGAATTAGAAGGCGTAGTGAATGAAGATTTACCTAATAGTTGGGAATGTCCAAAATGTTGTAGAGATGGGAAAAATGCTGATTATAAGGTACGTTGATAAAATATTATTCAATTTATAAGTTGTACTGATTTTTATGTTGTAGGGAATGTAAAGTCATGATTAGATTTTTAATAATATATTATTTAAAAATATATCTTATAGGTAGGTAACTGTGTGTACAGAGATAAACCAGGAAATAGGAATATAATAAATTATTAACCTCAATTTCTCAAAATATTAGCTGGAGAATTTCACTCTCTAGATACATATCTAACATTACCTAAGTACTGCATCAGTAATTAAAAATAGTTTTATATGTCATCATATAATAGTTTTATATGTCCAACACTAATATTAATACATCACTGTCATGATCGGTAATAATATGCTGTAGAACAATGATCACTAGTGGGTTTCTTAAATTTACTGATCAATCATTATCTATTTCATATAGATTGCATTTGAAAAAATAATCAAATATTTTAGGGAGAGCTAGGATATCATAAACTGATTTTATCTCATTTACAGTACTGTTTTGTGTAAATTTTATGGACATAAGTTTAAATAGATGAAAAGGTAAATTTGAGAAAATAATTAAATTTTATCTCTGTTTCTTGAAAAAAATCAAGTTATCAACATGCCACCTCAGACAGCTAACTGAGGTGTAAAATCTTTGGACATAAATAACTTAAAAGGTCTTAAAGAATAATTTAGGATCACTTAACCCATCATCACAGTCTTGTTTTAGTAGAACTATTATATTTAAAATTGTACAGTGCTAAAATTTTTGATAATAGATACTTAATATTATGTATATAAGAATATTATACTAGAAAAAGTGGGCAGTAAATAGAATAAGTAATGAAAAAATATCGATACAAAAAATACTATTTATACATACAGAGAAAAAAAGAGGTAGAATTTTTTTTAGTCAATCCACATCGGAAAAGATATAGTGACAAAAACAAAAAATTCCCCATAGTCTGTGTAACAAAATCATAAGAAGATTTTTATAAAGTGAACATGCTGTGCTTATTATTCTAATCCTTTAATAATAGGGTCAGCATCATTACATTTTATATATTATATAGTATTATTAGTGAAGTCAAAAAGACATCAAACCAAAAATATAACAATATGCACACTGACATAACACTTACACACAAATCTTGCTCAGGTAAATGTTAATTGGAAGATTGAAGTAAACTAGTTTAAAAATTATAAAAATGCAAAAAAGTATGATTGACGATAATAGGGTTATCACAAAGCAGTGCCGGCCTCCGTGGCTGAGTGGTAGCATCTCGGCCTTTCATCCGGAGGTCCTGGGTTCGAATCCCGGTCAGGCATGGCATTTTTCACACACGCTACAATTCATTCATCCCATCCTCTGAAGATAACGGTGGTTCCGGAGGTAAAAAAAAAAAAAAAAAAAAAAAAAATAGTACATGTTATAAAAAACATTTTTGTACAATTCAATTCAACAGCAACATTTAGCATATAATCCGCCATCACAAACACACAAATACAGAAATTTTTGTTTTATTTAATCTACATAATGACGACTGGTCAAATTGTTTAAAAATGGTAATTAAAAGTACTTGAGATCAACTAAGATAGTAATAATAATAATAATAATAATAAAATCAGTAAACACTTAAATGATAATAGTATTAAATAAATTGCAAAGTGAATTCAATAGACAAGATACTACTAGAATAAATACTAAATGCTACTAGATATCAAATCATTAAGTTATTTAACTTTAATTCATTACTTAAATTATATAAGATTTAGCAAAAAAACTAGTTTGATCAATTATTAATATTTGTTAATGTAAAACAAATACTTATTTCAAGAGCAAACCTCCCAACATCTATACACATATTCATTTAAATCATCAGCAGGTAAGATATTTTTAATAAATAACTTTCAAATCTGATGAATTTCCTATCATTCTTTATTTATATTTCAATGTTAACAGATCTATCTTCTCATACATATTATAAGCCCATTTCTCTCTAAAGTCATTTAGTCTTCAAGAGCAGTATCCTCCTGCTGTTAAAGATTGGTTAACATAATCTTCCTAGAAACTGTAATGCTGTTTCTTCTAGTCTATATTCACTTATAATTGGAATATTCCAATTATAATCATTTATTGTTGTTTTCTATTGTTTGTTTCTTTCTTTCATCCTGCTAAAAAATAAATCATGTAATTTAACCAGTTTCTGAAGATATATAAAGATTTTAAAATAATATTGATATTCCACATGCATTATTTTTTCTTCTTTGTAGACTGACTTTTTATAATACTGTCATTAAAATACTTCTTTTCAACTAAGTTTTCTCTTCTTAAAAAACCAAAGATGTGGGCTTGTTTCTGAAAATGTTTTTCAGTAAACTTTTATTTTTATACATAAGGCAGCAAGAAATTTTTTCTTGCAGCTTTTGTAGGATAGAAATATTTTGTAATGGGTATTAAACTATATTATAAATGTAGTGTTAAATGTTTCCTGTTCTTAAAATAGATTGTTTAAATATATATTTATTTCATTCTTATGCACTGATTATTTGTACTATTCATCATCGTATTGTTGATGGTTTATTTTAGTTTTTCAGAAAACATCAAATTACATAAAAATATCTTGCTGGGGCATTTGTAAGGTAAAAAATAAATGTTCGTAACCTTGTTTTACGTGGTAATCTACTAGAATTGATTTATCCAACATGACTTTGAGGATTACCATTTCATTATAAATTTATATCCTTTAGAAAAGCATTGTTATTATAAATTTATTTTCCAAGATGCTTTGGATGCTCCATGTAAAGTAGAACCATCGAGGTTGTCATCTGGCCAAAAATCCAGAAAAGACTTGTATTTAGATTATACAAAATATTCTCATTTAATTATTTACTAATTAGTAGTGAATTTAGTATTTGAGAGTAAAATTATAAAGATGCATATTTTTTTATTAATAGAGTGATTTTTTTTATTTTTTATTGTGTTAACAGCCAAGACACTTCAGAGCAAGACAAAAATCATCTGATATACGTCGGATGTCAGTTAGTAGTGATGCTAGTTCCGGAAAAAGAGATCGCTTAGAGGTAAAAATGTTTTTCAATAATTTCATAATGGTCACTCAGTGATTAGTAAATGAAATCAATATTGTAGATTATTTTATAATCACTTTGGCTCTGAGTGCTCTGAGTGAAGTAATATTAAGTAATATTAGTCCGTGCTTTTTATAATATAATAGTTTACAGTAAAAGTTAAATATAAATAGCAAATACAAATCTTATTAAAAAATAAGAAAAGCATGATAATGAGCAAACACCAAGCATACAACAATCTGGAAGTCTGAAAATATCTGGTATAGAGTATGTCTTCTCATTGGTGGCTCACTGCCTGCTCAGCGACTTATTTTTTTTGTACTTATTAAGTGCTTTGTGAGAGGAACTGAAAAAAGATGAATTTTTTTTTTTTAGCATCCTTAATCTTTTGTAACATGCTAACATCCACTTTTATGACTTTTGAAACTTGTTCTAAGATCTTTTGGGATCAGTCAGAATATCCGTACTTCCTCTGTCACTAAATTAAATTCGTTTTTTATTTTCCTAGATTGTCCACTTATTGATTTACTTTTCCCTAATTTAATTGGTTTTTCCCAATTATAACAGGCCTATGACAGTAAGTTTTATTTGCACAGTGACTGTTTAGTAAGTAGGTGCAATTAAATGCTCATAAATATGTATTAATTAAATTCCTAAGATGTGTATACACAAATAACTTTAAAATTTTGAGTACTGATCTAGCTACACACTAACGAATGCTAGGAATAATTAAACATAACCATGTTTAAGAAATATTTCTTAATTTGCTTTCATAAAATATTGAACAAATTTTTTATGTGCACTTATACACACCATAAAAAGAACTGTTATTTCTGCTGAAATAACAATTCAATATTTATGGCTGCTTATTTCCGTTGCTTGCATTGTTATGAAAACAAAGGAAATAGGCAGCCATAAATATTATACAGGTGTAATGTTCAGATGTAACAAAGTAAGTGAAACGATAAAAAAATATAATTAATGAATTTGGAAAGGTAATGTGAGTTGCTTCATTTTTTTCTGTAAATAAGTCAGCAATGCTGTGCGTAATATACTCAATAGGTGTGTAATATACTGGATAGGTGTGGGTTCCTTTGACAGACCAGCAGCTCTTCCAGCCTCCATGGCGTGAATGGCAGCATCTTGGCCTTCCATCCAGAGGTCTCGGGTACAAATCCTGGTCAGGCATAGCATTTTCACACACATTACAAATCATTCATCTCATCTTCTGAAGGTATACCTAATGGTGGTCCCAGAGGGAGGTTAAAAAAAAAGACCAGCCAAGTTCAGATAGATAATCTACATGTTTATTTATTCAGAATCTTTGGGTAACTCTTTTTCATATAAATGAAGTGACAGTTAACATTTAACTGTGTTGCAAGTTAAGTTTGCCTGACCAAAATGTATTTTTATTAGAACTGAATAAACAAACAGTGTCTGAGAAATAGAACTGAGGAAATGCTGGTGTTAAATTTTAATTGATATAGTTAGGCCATTGATCTGTCAACTGTTAGTATGGACAAGCAATTGTTCAACTTTGTCATGCTTAAGAAAGTAGTATGATTAAGAAAGTAGTAGTATCAGATGGTAGGTATGAAAAATACTGAGGTACCTTTTCATAAAATTTTAGAAAAATTTGCTGTCACAAAGCAAAAATAATAAAAGCTGTGTTTTTAATAATATCTTCTTAATTTTTTTTCTAAGATATAGAAGAATGATTTGAATTAATTCTTTTGGAAAAGGAAAATCTTATTGTTAAATTACAAAAGCAGGTACTCGATTAGTAAAAAATATTGTTCAAAACTGAATTTTTAAAATGGGTTAAAAATAAATACCTCCCTGGTCTTTAAATAAGAATATTTTGTATAAAAAATATGCATTTTTATTCTCATTTTGCTCATTATTACTTATGTAAAATGAATCAAGGTTTGTGAACCTTGATTCATTTTACATTAACTTTTTCAAAGCATATTTTGTAATAAAAAAAAAATTGTTGTTTCTTGGAGTGTGTGTGCATGTGGGTGTGTGTGTCTGTGTGTGCTTCGTGGGGGGTGATTTTGTGCGGGTTATGTTGGTTGTGCAGTTGGTGTTGAGAAGTAGTTATGGGCATTGTATTTTCATTCAGTAGTGACCAATTTGTAACTTCAAAATAAAAATTTTTGTGGTGCTACCAGTGACTTGTGGTTTTTGTGCAACCCCAACATAATTTTTGGTCCTCCAGGCCGGATGTATTAAAGTCCTCTGATGTACAAAACATTAATCAGTGCTGTGAAATTCAACCAGTTGTACATAGTGTGTGTAATAGTATACGTTCTGTCGACATTGTTGGAATGTGTTGCTACCTGAGCATCATATTCGCCAGACATAATTGCCAAACCTATTTGTCAACTTCAGGCTGATAAGTAAATCTACTACTGTTAATATTATCGTGAGTGTATTTTCGTTCGTCTACAAAATAAACTAATTACTTTTTTTCACTTACACATCCTAACCTTTCTGTGGTTACAGCTTGACATTTGTTAATTTTCAGTTTATCTGTGTATTATTTAACCTGACAATATTAAGAAAACTCCTGTTCCATCTTAATTATGTTATTTTTGCCATGTTTTTGCCTCTTAATTACTCCAGTGTTAGAATTTGCATTCATTATTTTATCGGTTGTACTCGACAATATTAAACAATTGTTGGCGTTAGGCATCAATGTGGGTACTGTAATTAAATAAATCATAAAATGTCGAATTCAGAAGAATTGAATAAATTAAAAAAAACAATGTGGCATAATTAAAGGTCACCACATGCGATTTAAAACTTATGTTGACATAAAGGCTAACCATGATGAACTAGGCCAATTAAGGTTACATTTAATGAAATTTGAAGAATGCTGGTCCAAATTTGATTCTGTCCAGACTCAAATCTAATTATTAGACAAGTCTACTTCTGCTTCAGACTCTGAACGTAAAAATTTTGAAGCAGCATATTTTCAATTAGTGGAACATGCGCAAATTTTATTGAAATAAATTCCAGCAGTGACAAGAAGATACTACCTATAGATAGTAGTTAAGGAAAGCATTCAACAAAATCAGTTATGCCCATCCAATAAATTACCCACTATTAACCTGCCTACTTTCAGTGGGCATTATGAAGATTGGTCATCTTATGATACTTTTAATTCTATTATTCATGTTAATGAATGTGTCCCTAACATTCAAAAGTTTCATTACCTAAAATACACAAGCTTCACAAATCCTTCAATCATTAGAGAGTTCTGAGGGCAATTATGCAATAGCATGGAGCTTACTTAAAGAAAGATATGAAAAAAAATGATTTTTAATCACTAAACATGTAAGTGCATTGTTTAACCTGAATAAGTTAGAAAGAGAATCGTCACATAATATCATACAATTGGTTGATGATACAGTGAAATATTTCAAAGTGCTTAAATCATTAGGCCAGCCCACTAAATGGGATACACTAAATTTACACTTAGTTACTAGCAAATTAGACGAAGTCACAATCCGTGAATGGAAAATCCGTATTAATAATAATGAGTTACCTGCTTTTGATGAATTAATTAGATTTTTGCAAAAAAAGTACCAAATATTAGAGGCTATTGAAACCAAGCCTGCCAATACATTATCAAAATATACACTGCCTGGTTTTACTTACAAATAATGGCAAATTGATGGCAACTGAGCCATCATAAATCCAGCAATCATGTTACGCTACACATCATCCTCATACACTACCCATCATAAACCCAGTAATCAAGTTACACTACTTTAATTAATACCTGTCAGGTTTGTAACAAATTGCATCCAATTTATCTATGTGAAAAATTTAAATCGCTTGCTGTGCCTGATCGTGAGAAAGAAATCAAACGATTAGCTCTCTGTTTTAATTGTTTAAGTTTAGATCGTCATAAAATTAGTCAGTGTAAATCAAGTTCTTGTAAATTAGCGGGAAGAAGCACAATACCTTGTTACACTATTCAAAAAATTCCGATAATGCTGAATCAAGTGCAAATGGTGATAATACTCAAACTACAACTCAACGTACATAAGTATCAACCTCAAATTTAAACAACGTTCAAAATAAAT